>BSDF01000002.1:164682043-164869543 GCA_027925045.1 Hypotaenidia okinawae
CTACATCAAGGACTGCGTGACCCCCAGCGAGTGAGTCACCTCCCAGTAACCACCAGTAACCACCAGTAACCCCCAGGAACCCCTCAGTAACCCCCCAGTAACCCCCAGTGAGCTACTGGAGACTCCCAGTGAGCTCCCAGTTCCCCCCAGTGAGCTCCCAGTGACCCTACATCAAGGACTGCGTGACCCCCAGCGAGTGAGTCAGCTCCCAGTAACCACCAGTAACCACCAGTAACCCCCAGGAACCCCTCAGTAACCCCCCAGGAACCCCCAGTGAGCTACTGGAGACTCCCAGTGAGCTCCCAGTTCCCCCCAGTGAGCTCCCAGTGACCCTACATCAAGGACTGCGTGACCCCCAGCGAGTGAGTCACCTCCCAGTAACCACCAGTAACCACCAGTAACCCACCAGTAACGACCAGTAACCCCTCAGTCACCCCCAGTGAGCTCCTGGGGACTCCCAGTGAGCTCCCAGTTCCCCCCAGTGAGCTCCCAGTGACCCTACATCAAGGACTGCGTGACCCCCAGCGAGTGAGTCAGCTCCCAGTAACCACCAGTAACCACCAGTAACCCACCAGTAACGACCAGTAACCCCTCAGTCACCCCCAGTGAGCTCCTGGGGACTCCCAGTGAGCTCCCAGTTCCCCCCAGTGAGCTCCCAGTGACCCTACATCAAGGACTGCGTGACCCCCAGCGAGTGAGTCAGCTCCCAGTAACCACCAGTAACCACCAGTAACCCCCAGGAACCCCCAGTGAGCTACTGGGGACTCCCAGTGAGCTCCCAGTTCCCCCCAGTGAGCTCCCAGTGACCCTACATCAAGGACTGCGTGACCCCCAGCGAGTGAGTGACCTCCCAGTAACCACCAGTAACCACCAGTAACCCCCAGGAACCCCTCAGTAACCCCCCAGTAACCCCCAGTGAGCTACTGGAGACTCCCAGTGAGCTCCCAGTTCCCCCCAGTGAGCTCCCAGTGACCCTACATCAAGGACTGCGTGACCCCCAGCGAGTGAGTCACCTCCCAGTAACCACCAGTAACCACCAGTAACCACCAGTAACCCACCAGTAACCCCCCAGGAACCCCCAGTGAGCTCCTGGGGACTCCCAGTGAGCTCCCAGTTCCCCCCAGTGAGCTCCCAGTGACCCTACATCAAGGACTGCGTGACCCCCAGCGAGTGAGTGACCTCCCAGTAACCACCAGTAACCACCAGTAACCCCCAGGAACCCCCAGTGAGCTACTGGGGACTCCCAGTGAGCTCCCAGTTCCCCCCAGTGAGCTCCCAGTGACCCTACATCAAGGACTGCGTGACCCCCAGCGAGTGAGTGACCTCCCAGTAACCACCAGTAACCACCAGTAACCCCCAGGAACCCCTCAGTAACCCCCCAGTAACCCCCAGTGAGCTACTGGAGACTCCCAGTGAGCTCCCAGTTCCCCCCAGTGAGCTCCCAGTGACCCTACATCAAGGACTGCGTGACCCCCAGCGAGTGAGTCAGCTCCCAGTAACCACCAGTAACCACCAGTAACCCACCAGTAACGACCAGTAACCCCTCAGTCACCCCCAGTGAGCTACTGGGGACTCCCAGTGAGCTCCCAGTTCCCCCCAGTGAGCTCCCAGTGACCCTACATCAAGGACTGCGTGACCCCCAGCGAGTGAGTGACCTCCCAGTAACCACCAGTAACCACCAGTAACCCACCAGTAACGACCAGTAACCCCTCAGTCACCCCCAGTGAGCTCCTGGGGACTCCCAGTGAGCTCCCAGTTCCCCCCAGTGAGCTCCCAGTGACCCTACATCAAGGACTGCGTGACCCCCAGCGAGTGAGTCAGCTCCCAGTAACCACCAGTAACCACCAGTAACCCACCAGTAACGACCAGTAACCCCTCAGTCACCCCCAGTGAGCTCCTGGGGACTCCCAGTGAGCTCCCAGTTCCCCCCAGTGAGCTCCCAGTGACCCTACATCAAGGACTGCGTGACCCCCAGCGAGTGAGTGACCTCCCAGTAACCACCAGTAACCACCAGTAACCACCAGTAACCCACCAGTAACCCCCCAGGAACCCCCAGTGAGCTCCTGGGGACTCCCAGTGAGCTCCCAGTTCCCCCCAGTGAGCTCCCAGTGACCCTACATCAAGGACTGCGTGACCCCCAGCGAGTGAGTGACCTCCCAGTAAGCACCAGTAACCACCAGTAACCCCTCAGTCACCCCCAGTGAGCTCCTGGGGACTCCCAGTGAGCTCCCAGTTCCCCCCAGTGAGCTCCCAGTGACCCTACATCAAGGACTGCGTGACCCCCAGCGAGTGAGTCAGCTCCCAGTAACCACCAGTAACCACCAGTAACCCACCAGTAACGACCAGTAACCCCTTAGTCACCCCCAGTGAGCTACTGGGGACTCCCAGTGAGCTCCCAGTTCCCCCCAGTGAGCTCCCAGTGACCCTACATCAAGGACTGCGTGACCCCCAGCGAGTGAGTGACCTCCCAGTAAGCACCAGTAACCACCAGTAACCCCTCAGTCACCCCCAGTGAGCTCCTGGGGACTCCCAGTGAGCTCCCAGTTCCCCCCAGTGAGCTCCCAGTGACCCTACATCAAGGACTGCGTGACCCCCAGCGAGTGAGTCAGCTCCCAGTAACCACCAGTAACCACCAGTAACCCCCAGTAACCCCTCAGTAACCCCCCAGTAACCCCCAGTGAGCTACTGGAGACTCCCAGTGAGCTCCCAGTTCCCCCCAGTGAGCTCCCAGTGACCCTACATCAAGGACTGCGTGACCCCCAGCGAGTGAGTGACCTCCCAGTAACCACCAGTAACCACCAGTAACCCACCAGTAACGACCAGTAACCCCTCAGTCACCCCCAGTGAGCTACTGGAGACTCCCAGTGAGCTCCCAGTTCCCCCCAGTGAGCTCCCAGTGACCCTACATCAAGGACTGCGTGACCCCCAGCGAGTGAGTCAGCTCCCAGTAACCACCAGTAACCACCAGTAACCCACCAGTAAGGACCAGTAACCCCTCAGTCACCCCCAGTGAGCTCCTGGGGACTCCCAGTGAGCTCCCAGTTCCCCCCAGTGAGCTCCCAGTGACCCTACATCAAGGACTGCGTGACCCCCAGCGAGTGAGTCACCTCCCAGTAACCACCAGTAACCACCAGTAACCACCAGTAACCACCAGTAACCCCCCAGGAACCCCCAGTGAGCTACTGGAGACTCCCAGTGAGCTCCCAGTTCCCCCCAGTGAGCTCCCAGTGACCCTACATCAAGGACTGCGTGACCCCCAGCGAGTGAGTCACCTCCCAGTAACCACCAGTAACCACCAGTAACCACCAGTAACCCACCAGTAACCCCCCAGGAACCCCCAGTGAGCTCCTGGGGACTCCCAGTGAGCTCCCAGTTCCCCCCAGTGAGCTCCCAGTGACCCTACATCAAGGACTGCGTGACCCCCAGCGAGTGAGTCACCTCCCAGTAACCACCAGTAACCACCAGTAACCACCAGTAACCCACCAGGAACCCCCCAGGAACCCCCAGTGAGCTCCTGGGGACTCCCAGTGAGCTCCCAGTTCCCCCCAGTGAGCTCCCAGTGACCCTACATCAAGGACTGCGTGACCCCCAGCGAGTGAGTCACCTCCCAGTAACCACCAGTAACCACCAGTAACCACCAGTAACCCACCAGTAACCCCCCAGGAACCCCCAGTGAGCTCCTGGGGACTCCCAGTGAGCTCCCAGTTCCCCCCAGTGAGCTCCCAGTGACCCTACATCAAGGACTGCGTGACCCCCAGCGAGTGAGTCACCTCCCAGTAACCACCAGTATCCACCAGTAACCCCCCAGTAACCACCAGTAACCCCTCAGTCACCCCCAGTGAGCTCCTGGGGACTCCCAGTGAGCTCCCAGTTCCCCCCAGTGAGCTCCCAGTGACCCTACATCAAGGACTGCGTGACCCCCAGCGAGTGAGTCAGCTCCCAGTAACCACCAGTAACCACCAGTAACCCACCAGTAACGACCAGTAACCCCTTAGTCACCCCCAGTGAGCTACTGGGGACTCCCAGTGAGCTCCCAGTTCCCCCCAGTGAGCTCCCAGTGACCCTACATCAAGGACTGCGTGACCCCCAGCGAGTGAGTCACCTCCCAGTAACCACCAGTAACCCACCAGTAACCCCCCAGGAACCCCCAGTGAGCTCCTGGGGACTCCCAGTGAGCTCCCAGTTCCCCCCAGTGAGCTCCCAGTGACCCTACATCAAGGACTGCGTGACCCCCAGCGAGTGAGTCAGCTCCCAGTAACCACCAGTAACCACCAGTAACCCCCAGTAACCCCTCAGTAACCCCCCAGTAACCCCCAGTGAGCTACTGGAGACTCCCAGTGAGCTCCCAGTTCCCCCCAGTGAGCTCCCAGTGACCCTACATCAAGGACTGCGTGACCCCCAGCGAGTGAGTCAGCTCCCAGTAACCACCAGTAACCACCAGTAACCCACCAGTAACGACCAGTAACCCCTCAGTCACCCCCAGTGAGCTACTGGGGACTCCCAGTGAGCTCCCAGTTCCCCCCAGTGAGCTCCCAGTGACCCTACATCAAGGACTGCGTGACCCCCAGCGAGTGAGTGACCTCCCAGTAACCACCAGTAACCACCAGTAACCCACCAGTAACGACCAGTAACCCCTCAGTCACCCCCAGTGAGCTCCTGGGGACTCCCAGTGAGCTCCCAGTTCCCCCCAGTGAGCTCCCAGTGACCCTACATCAAGGACTGCGTGACCCCCAGCGAGTGAGTCAGCTCCCAGTAACCACCAGTAACCACCAGTAACCCACCAGTAAGGACCAGTAACCCCTCAGTCACCCCCAGTGAGCTCCTGGGGACTCCCAGTGAGCTCCCAGTTCCCCCCAGTGAGCTCCCAGTGACCCTACATCAAGGACTGCGTGACCCCCAGCGAGTGAGTCACCTCCCAGTAACCACCAGTAACCACCAGTAACCACCAGTAACCCACCAGTAACCCCCCAGGAACCCCCAGTGAGCTCCTGGGGACTCCCAGTGAGCTCCCAGTTCCCCCCAGTGAGCTCCCAGTGACCCTACATCAAGGACTGCGTGACCCCCAGCGAGTGAGTCACCTCCCAGTAACCACCAGTAACCACCAGTAACCACCAGTAACCCACCAGTAACCCCCCAGGAACCCCCAGTGAGCTCCTGGGGACTCCCAGTGAGCTCCCAGTTCCCCCCAGTGAGCTCCCAGTGACCCTACATCAAGGACTGCGTGACCCCCAGCGAGTGAGTCACCTCCCAGTAACCACCAGTAACCACCAGTAACCACCAGTAACCACCAGTAACCCCTCAGTCACCCCCAGTGAGCTCCTGGGGACTCCCAGTGAGCTCCCAGTTCCCCCCAGTGAGCTCCCAGTGACCCTACATCAAGGACTGCGTGACCCCCAGCGAGTGAGTCAGCTCCCAGTAACCACCAGTAACCACCAGTAACCCCCAGTAACCCCTCAGTAACCCCCCAGTAACCCCCAGTGAGCTACTGGAGACTCCCAGTGAGCTCCCAGTTCCCCCCAGTGAGCTCCCAGTGACCCTACATCAAGGACTGCGTGACCCCCAGCGAGTGAGTGACCTCCCAGTAACCACCAGTATCCACCAGTAACCCCCCAGTAACCACCAGTAACCCCCCAGGAACCCCCAGTGAGCTCCTGGGGACTCCCAGTGAGCTCCCAGTTCCCCCCAGTGAGCTCCCAGTGACCCTACATCAAGGACTGCGTGACCCCCAGCGAGTGAGTCAGCTCCCAGTAACCACCAGTAACCACCAGTAACCCACCAGTAACGACCAGTAACCCCTCAGTCACCCCCAGTGAGCTACTGGGGACTCCCAGTGAGCTCCCAGTTCCCCCCAGTGAGCTCCCAGTGACCCTACATCAAGGACTGCGTGACCCCCAGCGAGTGAGTCAGCTCCCAGTAACCACCAGTAACCACCAGTAACCCACCAGTAACGACCAGTAACCCCTCAGTCACCCCCAGTGAGCTCCTGGGGACTCCCAGTGAGCTCCCAGTTCCCCCCAGTGAGCTCCCAGTGACCCTACATCAAGGACTGCGTGACCCCCAGCGAGTGAGTCAGCTCCCAGTAACCACCAGTAACCACCAGTAACCCACCAGTAAGGACCAGTAACCCCTCAGTCACCCCCAGTGAGCTCCTGGGGACTCCCAGTGAGCTCCCAGTTCCCCCCAGTGAGCTCCCAGTGACCCTACATCAAGGACTGCGTGACCCCCAGCGAGTGAGTCACCTCCCAGTAACCACCAGTAACCACCAGTAACCACCAGTAACCCCCCAGTAACCCCCCAGGAACCCCCAGTGAGCTACTGGAGACTCCCAGTGAGCTCCCAGTTCCCCCCAGTGAGCTCCCAGTGACCCTACATCAAGGACTGCGTGACCCCCAGCGAGTGAGTCACCTCCCAGTAACCACCAGTAACCACCAGTAACCACCAGTAACCCACCAGTAACCCCCCAGGAACCCCCAGTGAGCTCCTGGGGACTCCCAGTGAGCTCCCAGTTCCCCCCAGTGAGCTCCCAGTGACCCTACATCAAGGACTGCGTGACCCCCAGCGAGTGAGTCACCTCCCAGTAACCACCAGTAACCACCAGTAACCACCAGTAACCCACCAGGAACCCCCCAGGAACCCCCAGTGAGCTCCTGGGGACTCCCAGTGAGCTCCCAGTTCCCCCCAGTGAGCTCCCAGTGACCCTACATCAAGGACTGCGTGACCCCCAGCGAGTGAGTCACCTCCCAGTAACCACCAGTAACCACCAGTAACCACCAGTAACCCACCAGTAACCCCCCAGGAACCCCCAGTGAGCTCCTGGGGACTCCCAGTGAGCTCCCAGTTCCCCCCAGTGAGCTCCCAGTGACCCTACATCAAGGACTGCGTGACCCCCAGCGAGTGAGTCACCTCCCAGTAACCACCAGTAACCACCAGTAACCACCAGTAACCACCAGTAACCCCTCAGTCACCCCCAGTGAGCTCCTGGGGACTCCCAGTGAGCTCCCAGTTCCCCCCAGTGAGCTCCCAGTGACCCTACATCAAGGACTGCGTGACCCCCAGCGAGTGAGTCAGCTCCCAGTAACCACCAGTAACCACCAGTAACCCACCAGTAACGACCAGTAACCCCTTAGTCACCCCCAGTGAGCTACTGGGGACTCCCAGTGAGCTCCCAGTTCCCCCCAGTGAGCTCCCAGTGACCCTACATCAAGGACTGCGTGACCCCCAGCGAGTGAGTCACCTCCCAGTAAGCACCAGTAACCACCAGTAACCCCTCAGTCACCCCCAGTGAGCTCCTGGGGACTCCCAGTGAGCTCCCAGTTCCCCCCAGTGAGCTCCCAGTGACCCTACATCAAGGACTGCGTGACCCCCAGCGAGTGAGTCAGCTCCCAGTAACCACCAGTAACCACCAGTAACCCACCAGTAAGGACCAGTAACCCCTCAGTCACCCCCAGTGAGCTCCTGGGGACTCCCAGTGAGCTCCCAGTTCCCCCCAGTGAGCTCCCAGTGACCCTACATCAAGGACTGCGTGACCCCCAGCGAGTGAGTCACCTCCCAGTAACCACCAGTAACCACCAGTAACCACCAGTAACCACCAGTAACCCCCAGGAACCCCCAGTGAGCTACTGGAGACTCCCAGTGAGCTCCCAGTTCCCCCCAGTGAGCTCCCAGTGACCCTACATCAAGGACTGCGTGACCCCCAGCGAGTGAGTCACCTCCCAGTAACCACCAGTAACCACCAGTAACCACCAGTAACCCACCAGTAACCCCCCAGGAACCCCCAGTGAGCTCCTGGGGACTCCCAGTGAGCTCCCAGTTCCCCCCAGTGAGCTCCCAGTGACCCTACATCAAGGACTGCGTGACCCCCAGCGAGTGAGTCACCTCCCAGTAACCACCAGTAACCACCAGTAACCACCAGTAACCCACCAGGAACCCCCCAGGAACCCCCAGTGAGCTCCTGGGGACTCCCAGTGAGCTCCCAGTTCCCCCCAGTGAGCTCCCAGTGACCCTACATCAAGGACTGCGTGACCCCCAGCGAGTGAGTCACCTCCCAGTAACCACCAGTAACCACCAGTAACCCACCAGTAACCCACCAGTAACCCCCCAGGAACCCCCAGTGAGCTCCTGGGGACTCCCAGTGAGCTCCCAGTTCCCCCCAGTGAGCTCCCAGTGACCCTACATCAAGGACTGCGTGACCCCCAGCGAGTGAGTCACCTCCCAGTAACCACCAGTATCCACCAGTAACCCCCCAGTAACCACCAGTAACCCCTCAGTCACCCCCAGTGAGCTCCTGGGGACTCCCAGTGAGCTCCCAGTTCCCCCCAGTGAGCTCCCAGTGACCCTACATCAAGGACTGCGTGACCCCCAGCGAGTGAGTCAGCTCCCAGTAACCACCAGTAACCACCAGTAACCCACCAGTAACGACCAGTAACCCCTTAGTCACCCCCAGTGAGCTACTGGGGACTCCCAGTGAGCTCCCAGTTCCCCCCAGTGAGCTCCCAGTGACCCTACATCAAGGACTGCGTGACCCCCAGCGAGTGAGTCACCTCCCAGTAAGCACCAGTAACCACCAGTAACCCCTCAGTCACCCCCAGTGAGCTCCTGGGGACTCCCAGTGAGCTCCCAGTTCCCCCCAGTGAGCTCCCAGTGACCCTACATCAAGGACTGCGTGACCCCCAGCGAGTGAGTCAGCTCCCAGTAACCACCAGTAACCACCAGTAACCCACCAGTAAGGACCAGTAACCCCTCAGTCACCCCCAGTGAGCTCCTGGGGACTCCCAGTGAGCTCCCAGTTCCCCCCAGTGAGCTCCCAGTGACCCTACATCAAGGACTGCGTGACCCCCAGCGAGTGAGTCACCTCCCAGTAACCACCAGTAACCACCAGTAACCACCAGTAACCACCAGTAACCCCCAGGAACCCCCAGTGAGCTACTGGAGACTCCCAGTGAGCTCCCAGTTCCCCCCAGTGAGCTCCCAGTGACCCTACATCAAGGACTGCGTGACCCCCAGCGAGTGAGTCACCTCCCAGTAACCACCAGTAACCACCAGTAACCACCAGTAACCCACCAGTAACCCCCCAGGAACCCCCAGTGAGCTCCTGGGGACTCCCAGTGAGCTCCCAGTTCCCCCCAGTGAGCTCCCAGTGACCCTACATCAAGGACTGCGTGACCCCCAGCGAGTGAGTCAGCTCCCAGTAACCACCAGTAACCACCAGTAACCACCAGTAACCCACCAGGAACCCCCCAGGAACCCCCAGTGAGCTCCTGGGGACTCCCAGTGAGCTCCCAGTTCCCCCCAGTGAGCTCCCAGTGACCCTACATCAAGGACTGCGTGACCCCCAGCGAGTGAGTCACCTCCCAGTAACCACCAGTAACCACCAGTAACCACCAGTAACCCACCAGTAACCCCCCAGGAACCCCCAGTGAGCTCCTGGGGACTCCCAGTGAGCTCCCAGTTCCCCCCAGTGAGCTCCCAGTGACCCTACATCAAGGACTGCGTGACCCCCAGCGAGTGAGTCACCTCCCAGTAACCACCAGTAACCACCAGTAACCACCAGTAACCACCAGTAACCCCTCAGTCACCCCCAGTGAGCTCCTGGGGACTCCCAGTGAGCTCCCAGTTCCCCCCAGTGAGCTCCCAGTGACCCTACATCAAGGACTGCGTGACCCCCAGCGAGTGAGTCACCTCCCAGTAACCACCAGTAACCACCAGTAACCCCCAGTAACCCCTCAGTAACCCCCCAGTAACCCCCAGTGAGCTACTGGAGACTCCCAGTGAGCTCCCAGTTCCCCCCAGTGAGCTCCCAGTGACCCTACATCAAGGACTGCGTGACCCCCAGCGAGTGAGTGACCTCCCAGTAACCACCAGTATCCACCAGTAACCCCCCAGTAACCCACCAGGAACCCCCCAGGAACCCCCAGTGAGCTCCTGGGGACTCCCAGTGAGCTCCCAGTTCCCCCCAGTGAGCTCCCAGTGACCCTACATCAAGGACTGCGTGACCCCCAGCGAGTGAGTCAGCTCCCAGTAACCACCAGTAACCACCAGTAACCCACCAGTAACGACCAGTAACCCCTTAGTCACCCCCAGTGAGCTACTGGGGACTCCCAGTGAGCTCCCAGTTCCCCCCAGTGAGCTCCCAGTGACCCTACATCAAGGACTGCGTGACCCCCAGCGAGTGAGTCACCTCCCAGTAAGCACCAGTAACCACCAGTAACCCCTCAGTCACCCCCAGTGAGCTCCTGGGGACTCCCAGTGAGCTCCCAGTTCCCCCCAGTGAGCTCCCAGTGACCCTACATCAAGGACTGCGTGACCCCCAGCGAGTGAGTCACCTCCCAGTAACCACCAGTAACCACCAGTAACCCACCAGTAAGGACCAGTAACCCCTCAGTCACCCCCAGTGAGCTCCTGGGGACTCCCAGTGAGCTCCCAGTTCCCCCCAGTGAGCTCCCAGTGACCCTACATCAAGGACTGCGTGACCCCCAGCGAGTGAGTCACCTCCCAGTAACCACCAGTAACCACCAGTAACCACCAGTAACCACCAGTAACCCCCCAGGAACCCCCAGTGAGCTACTGGAGACTCCCAGTGAGCTCCCAGTTCCCCCCAGTGAGCTCCCAGTGACCCTACATCAAGGACTGCGTGACCCCCAGCGAGTGAGTCACCTCCCAGTAACCACCAGTAACCACCAGTAACCACCAGTAACCCACCAGTAACCCCTCAGTCACCCCCAGTGAGCTCCTGGGGACTCCCAGTGAGCTCCCAGTTCCCCCCAGTGAGCTCCCAGTGACCCTACATCAAGGACTGCGTGACCCCCAGCGAGTGAGTCAGCTCCCAGTAACCACCAGTAACCACCAGTAACCACCAGTAACCCACCAGTAACCCCCCAGGAACCCCCAGTGAGCTCCTGGGGACTCCCAGTGAGCTCCCAGTTCCCCCCAGTGAGCTCCCAGTGACCCTACATCAAGGACTGCGTGACCCCCAGCGAGTGAGTCACCTCCCAGTAACCACCAGTAACCACCAGTAACCACCAGTAACCCACCAGTAACCCCCCAGGAACCCCCAGTGAGCTCCTGGGGACTCCCAGTGAGCTCCCAGTTCCCCCCAGTGAGCTCCCAGTGACCCTACATCAAGGACTGCGTGACCCCCAGCGAGTGAGTCACCTCCCAGTAACCACCAGTAACCACCAGTAACCACCAGTAACCACCAGTAACCCCTCAGTCACCCCCAGTGAGCTCCTGGGGACTCCCAGTGAGCTCCCAGTTCCCCCCAGTGAGCTCCCAGTGACCCTACATCAAGGACTGCGTGACCCCCAGCGAGTGAGTCAGCTCCCAGTAACCACCAGTAACCACCAGTAACCCCCAGTAACCCCTCAGTAACCCCCCAGTAACCCCCAGTGAGCTACTGGAGACTCCCAGTGAGCTCCCAGTTCCCCCCAGTGAGCTCCCAGTGACCCTACATCAAGGACTGCGTGACCCCCAGCGAGTGAGTGACCTCCCAGTAACCACCAGTAACCACCAGTAACCCACCAGTAACCCACCAGGAACCCCCCAGGAACCCCCAGTGAGCTCCTGGGGACTCCCAGTGAGCTCCCAGTTCCCCCCAGTGAGCTCCCAGTGACCCTACATCAAGGACTGCGTGACCCCCAGCGAGTGAGTCAGCTCCCAGTAACCACCAGTAACCACCAGTAACCCACCAGGAACCCCCAGTGAGCTCCTGGGGACTCCCAGTGAGCTCCCAGTTCCCCCCAGTCACTCCCAGTTCCCCCCAGTGAGCTCCCAGTTCCCCCCAGTCACTCCCAGTTCCCCCCAGTGAGCTCCCAGTTCCCCCCAGTCACTCCCAGTTCCCCCCAGTGAGCTCCCAGTTCCCCCCTGTGCCTTTCAGTAACTCCCCAATTCCCTTCAGTGCCCCCCCAGCACCCCCCAGTGCCTCCCAGTGACCCCCTAATGCCTCCCAGTGCCTCCCATTTACCCCCCAATTCCCCCCAGTTCCTCCCCCTTTGCCTCCCAGTGACCCCCAGTGCGTCCCCAGTGCTCCCAGTGCTCCCAGTGCCTCCCAGTGCCCCCCTTACGCCCCCCAGTGCCTCCCAGTGACCCAGCAATGCCCCCCCCAGTGCCTCCCATTTACCCCCGAATTCCCCCAGTTCTTCCCCCTTTGCCTCCCAGTGACCCCCAGTGCCCCCCCAGTGCCTCCCAGTGCCCCCCAGTGCCTCCCAGTAACTTCCCAGTGCCCTCCCAGTGCCTCCCAGTTCCTCCCAGTGCCCCACCAGCCCCCTCCCAGTGCCTCCCAGTGAGCTCCCAATGCCCCCCAATGCCTCCAAGTGACCCCCAGTGCTCCCAGTGCCTCCCAGTGCTCCCCAGTCCCTCCCAGTACCTCCCAGTACCTCCCAGTGCCTCCCAGTGCCCCACCAGCCCCCTCCCAGTGCCTCCCAGTGAGCTCCCAATGCCTCCCAATGCCTCTGAGTGACCCCCAGTGCCCCATCAGTGCCTCCCAGTGCCTCCCAGTCCCTCACAGTAACGTCCCAGTGCCCCATCAGTGCCTCCCAGTGCCTCCCAGTGACCCAGCAATGCCCCCCAGTGCCTCCCATTTACCCCCCAATTCCCCCCAGTTCCTCCCCCTTTGCCTCCCTGTGACCTCCAGTGCCTCCCCAGTGCCTCCCAGTGCCCGCCAGTCCCTCCCAGTAACCTCCCAGTGCCCCACCAGCCCCCTCCCAGTGCCCCACCAGCCCCCTCCCAGTGCCTCCCAGTGAGCTCCCAATGGCCCCCAATGCCTCCAAGTGACCCCCTGTGGCCCAGCAGTGCCTCCCAGTGCCTCCCAGTGCCCCCCAGTCCTTCCCAGTAACTTCCCAGTGCCCCCCAGTGCCTCCCAGTGCCTCCCAGTGCCCCACCAGCCCCCTCCCAGTGCCTCCCATTTACCCCCCAGTTCCTCCCCCTTTGCCTCCTAGTGACTCCCCAGTACCCTCTCAGTGCCTCCCAGTGCCTCCCAGTAACTCCCAGTGCCTCCCAGTGACCCTGCAATGCCCCCAGTGCCTCCCATTTACCCCCAAATTCCCCCCAGTTCCTCCCCCTTTGCCTCCCAGTGACCCTCAGTGCGTCCCCAGTGCCTCCCAGTGAGTCCCAGTGTCCCCCAGTGCCTCCCAGTGACCCCTTAATTCCCCCCAGTGCCTCCCATTTACCCCCCAATTCCCCCCAGTTCCTCCCCTTTGCCTCCCAGTGCCCCCCAGTGCCTCCCAGTGCCCCACCAGCACCCTCCCAATGCCTCCAAGTGACCCCCAGTGCCCCCCAGTTCCTCCCAGTGACCCTCAATGCCCGCCAGTTCCTCCCATTTACCCCCCAATTCCCCACAGTTCCTCCCCCTTTGCCTCCCAGTGACCCCCAGTGCCCCCCAGTGCCTCCCAGTGCCTCCCAGTGCCCCTAGTGCCTCCCACTGACCCCCTAAAGCCCCCCAGTCCCTCCCAGTGCCCCCCAGTCCCTCCCAGTAACCTCCCAGTGCTCCCCCAGTGCCTCCCAGTGCCTCCCAGTCCCTCCCAGTTACCTCCCAGTGCCCCCCCAGTAACCTCCCAATGCCCCCCCAGTGCCTCCCAGTGCCCCACCAGCCCCCTCCCAGTCCATCCCAGTGCCTCCCAGTGCCTCCCAGTAACCTCCCAGTGTCCCCCCAGTAACCTCCTAGTGCCTCCCAGTACCCCCCAGTCCCTCCCAGTGCCCACCCAGTGCCTCCCAGTGCCTCCCAGTGCCCCACCAGCCCCCTCCCAGTCCATCCCAGTGCCTCCCAGTGCCTCCCAGTAACCTCCCAGTGTCCCCCCAGTAACCTCCCAGTGCCTCCCAGTCCCTCCCAGTCCCTCCCAGTGCCTCCCAGTGCCTCCCAGTGCCCCCCAGTCCTTCCCAGTAACCTCCCAGTGCCCCACCAGCCACCCCCCAGTGCCTCCCAGTGAGCTCCCAATGCCCCCCAATGCCTCCAAGTGACCCCCAGTGCCCCATCCATGCCTCCCAGTGCCTCCCAGTGCTCCCCAGTCCCTCCCAGTAACCTCCCAGTGCTCCCCCAGTGCCTCCCAGTGCCTCCCAGTCCCTCCCAGTTACCTCCCAGTGCCCCCCCAGTAACCTTCCAATGCCCCCCAGTGCCTCCCAGTGCCTCCCAGTGCTCCCCAGTCCCTTCCAGTGCCTCCCAGTGCCTCCCAGTAACCTCCCAGTGCCCCCCAGTGCCCCCCCAGACCCCCCCCAGTGCCTCCCAGTGCCTCCCCCAGTCCCTCCCAGTGCCCCACCAGCCCCCTCCCAGTCCATCCCAGTGCCTCCCAGTGCCTCCCAGTAACCTCCCAGTGTCCCCCCAGTAACCTCCTAGTGCCTCCCAGTACCCCCCAGTCCCTCCCAGTGCCCACCCAGTGCCTCCCAGTGCCTCCCAGTGCCCCCCAGTCCCTCCCAGTGCCCCCCCAGTGCCTCCCAGTGCCCCCCCAGTGCCTCCCAGTGCCTCCCAGTGAGTCCCAGTGCCCCCAGGTACACGGCGGCGTGCTCGCGGCTGCTGGTGCAGGTGAAGGCGGCTCTCAAGCAGGTCCAGGGCTCCGACGTCAGCTCCATCGACGACTTCTGCCGGCGCTTCCGGGTGAGGGGGGACCCCCGGGGCACCCCACTGTCCCCTGGGGTCCCCCCGTGTCCCCCTGCTTCCCCCCGTGTCCCCCCCGCTTCCCCCAGTGTCCCCCCAGCACCCCAGTTACTCCCAGCACCCCAATTCCCCAGCACCCCAGTTACTCCCAGCACCCCAGTTCCCCCAGCACCCTGGTGTCCCCCAGTTCCTCCAGCACACTGGTGTCCCCCAGCACCCCAGTTCCCCCAGCACCCTGGTGTCCCCTGGTTCCCCCAGCACCCCAATCTCCCCCAGCACTCCAGTGTTCCCCCAGCACCCCGGTTCCCCCAGCACCCTGGTGTCCCCCAGTTCCTCCAGCACACTGGTGTCTCCCAGTTACCCCCAGCACCCCAGTTCCCCCAGCACCCCTGTGTCCCCCAGTTCCCCCAGCACCCCTGTGTCCTCCAGTTCCTCCAGCACACTGGTGTCCCCCAGCTCCCCCAGCACCCCAGTTACCCCCAGCACCCCAGTTCCCCCAGCACCCTGGTGTACCCCAGTTCCTCCAGCACACTGGTGTCCCCCAGCACCCCAGTTCCCCCAGCACCCCAGTATCCCCCAGCACCCCAGTTCCCCCGGCACCCCTCAATTCCTGTTGTCCCCCGGTTCCCCCCCATCACCCCAGTTCCCCCAGCACCCCAGTGTCCCATGGTTCCCCCAGCACCCCAGTTCCCCCAGTACCCCTGTGTCCCCCAGTTCCTCCAGCACACTGGTGTCCCCCATCACCCCAGTTCCCCCAGCACCCCAGTGTCCCCCATCACCCCAGTTCCCCCAGCACCCCGGTTCCCCTAGCACCCCAGTTCCCCCAGCACTCCAGTGTCCCCCATCACCCCAGTGTCCCCCAGCACCCCAGTGTCCCCCATCACCCCAGTTCCCCCAGCACCCCAATGTCCCCCATCACCCCAGTTCCCCCAGCACCCCCCAATTCCCAGTGTCCCCCGGTGTCCCCCATCACCCCAGTTCCCCCAGCACCCCCCAATTCCCAGTGTCCCCCGGTGCCCCCCATCACCCCAGTTCCCCCAGCACCCCCCAATTCCCAGTGTCCCCCGGTGTCCCCCATCACTCCAGTTCCCCCAGCACCCCAGTGTCCCCCATCACCCCAGTTCCCCCAGCACCCCCCAATTCCCAGTGTCCCCCGGTGCCCCCGCAGCTGGACTGTCCCTTGGCCATGGAGCGGATCCGGGAGGATCGTCCAATCACCATCAAGGACGACAAGGGCAACCTCAACCGCTGCATCGCCGACATCGTCTCCGTACGGCGCCGCGCCGGCGGTACCGGGCTGGGGTGGTACTGGGGTGGGCTGGTACTGGGATGGGGTGCTACTGGGATGGGCTGGTACTGGGATGGGGTGCTACTGGGATGGGTTGGTATTGGGCTGGGGTGGTACTGGGCTGGGTGGTTGTACTGGGATGGGGTGGTACTGGGCTTGGGGGTGGTACTGGGATGGGGTGGTACTGGGCTTGGGGGTGGTACTGGGATGGGGTGGTACTGGGATGGGGTGCTACTGGGCTGGGTGGTGGTACCGGGCTGGGGGGTGCTACTGGGATGGGATGCTACTGGGTTGGAGGGTGGTATTGGGCTGCGGTGCTACTGGGATGGAGTGGTATTGGGCTGGGGGTGCTACTGGGCTGGGGTGGTATTGGGCTGGAGTGGTACTGGGCTGGGGTGGTACTGGGCTGGGGTGCTACTGGGCTGGGGTGCTACTGGGCTGGGGTGGTACTGGGATGGGGTGGTACTGGGATGGGGTGCTACTGGGCTGGAGGGTGGTATTGGGCTGGGGTGGTACTGGGCTGGGTGGTTGTACTGGGCTGCAGGGTGGTACTGGGTTGGGGTGGTACTGGGCTGGAGGGTGGTATTGGGCTGGGGTGCTACTGGGATGGGGTGGTACTGGGCTGGAGGGTGGTACTGGGCTGGGGTGGTACTGGGCTGGGGGTGCTACTGCGATGGGGTGGTACTGGGCTGGGGTGCTACTGGGATGGGGTGGTATTGGGCTGGAGAGTGGTACTGGGCTGGGGGGTGCTACTGGGATGGGGTGGTACTGGGCTGGGGTGCTACTGGGATGGGGTGGTATTGGGCTGGAGAGTGGTACTGGGCTTGGGGGTGGTACCGGGCTGGGGGATGCTACTGGGATGGGGTGGTACTGGGATGGGGTGGTACTGGGCTGGGTGGTGGTACCGGGCTGGGGGGTGCTACTGGGATGGGGTGGTATTGGGCTGGGGTGGTACTGGGCTGGGTGGTTGTACTGGGATGGGGTGGTACTGGGCTTGGGGGGGTACTGGGCTGGGGTGTGCTACTGGGATGGGGGGAACTGGGTGGGGGGCACCCCGGGGGTCTCAGCAGCCCCGTTTCCTCCCGGTAGCTCTTCATCACCGTGATGGACAAACTGCGCTTGGAGATCCGCGCCATGGATGAGGTGAGAGTCAGCCCCCAGTAACCACCAGTAACCACCAGTAACCACCAGTAACCCCTCAGTCACCCCCAGTGAGCTCCTGGGGACTCCCAGTGAGCTCCCAGTTCCCCCCAGTGAGCTCCCAGTGACCCTACATCAAGGACTGCGTGACCCCCAGCGAGTGAGTCACCTCCCAGTAACCACCAGTAACCCACCAGTAACCCCCCAGTAACCCCTCAGTAACCCCCCAGTAACCCCCAGTGAGCTACTGGGGACTCCCAGTGAGCTCCCAGTTCCCCCCAGTGAGCTCCCAGTGACCCTACATCAAGGACTGCGTGACCCCCAGCGAGTGAGTGACCTCCCAGTAACCACCAGTAACCACCAGTAACCACCCAGTAACCCCTCAGTAACCCCCCAGGAACCCCCAGTGAGCTACTGGAGACTCCCAGTGAGCTCCCAGTTCCCCCCAGTGAGCTCCCAGTGACCCTACATCAAGGACTGCGTGACCCCCAGCGAGTGAGTCAGCTCCCAGTAACCACCAGTAACCCACCAGTAACCACCAGTAACCCCTCAGTCACCCCCAGTGAGCTCCCAGTTCCCCCCAGTGAGCTCCCAGTTCCCCCCACTTCCCCGCAGTGAGCTCCCAGTTCCCCCCCACTTCCCCGCAGTGAGCTCCCAGTTCCCCCCAGTGAGCTCCCAGTTCCCCCCAGTTCCCCGCAGTGAGCTCCCAGTTCCCCCCAGTGAGCTCCCAGTGACCCTACATCAAGGACTGCGTGACCCCCAGCGAGTGAGTCAGCTCCCAGTAACCACCAGTAACCCACCAGTAACCACCAGTAACCCCTCAGTCACCCCCAGTGAGCTCCCAGTTCCCCCCAGTGAGCTCCCAGTTCCCCCCACTTCCCCGCAGTGAGCTCCCAGTTCCCCCCCACTTCCCCGCAGTGAGCTCCCAGTTCCCCCCAGTTCCCCGCAGTGAGCTCCCAGTTCCCCCCAGTGAGCTCCCAGTTCCCCTCAGTGAGCTCCCAGTTCTCCCCAGTGAGCTCCCAGTTCCCCCCAGTTCCCCGCAGTGAGCTCCCAGTTCCCCCCAGTGAGCTCCCAGTTCCCCCCAGTTCCCCGCAGTGAGCTCCCAGTTCCCCCCAGTGAGCTCCCAGTCACCCCAGTGAGCTCCCAGTTCCCCCCAGTCCCCCCAGTCCCCCCAGTGCCGGTTCCTCCTCCAGATCCAGCCGGATCTGCGGGAGCTGGTGGAGACGATGAACCGGATGAGCCACCTGCCCCCCGACTTCGAGGGGCGCCAGAAGGTCGACCAGTGGTGAGCACCGGGCGGGGGCTCCCTTCCCCTTCCCCTTCCCCTTCCCCTCCCCTCCCCTCCCCTTCCCCTTCCCCTCCCCTCCCCTCCCCTCCCCTTCCCCTTCCCCTTCCCCTTCCCCTTCCCCTTCCCCTTCCCCTTCCCCTTCCCTTCCCTTCCCTCCCCTCCCCCTCCCCTCCCCTCCCCTCCCCTTCCCTTCCCTTCCCTTCCCCTCCCCTCCCCTTCCCCTCCCCTCCCCATCCCCTTCCCCTCCCCTTCCCCTTCCCCTTCCCCTTCCCCTTCCCCTTCCCCTTCCCTTCCCTTCCCCTTCCCCTTCCCCTTCCCTTCCCTTTCCTCCTCCCTGCCCCTTCCCCTCTCCCTTCCTTTTCCTCCTCTTCCCCTTCCCCTTCCCCTTCCCCATCCCCTTCCCTTCCCTCCCCTTCCCCTTCCCTTCCCTTTCCCCTTCTCTTCCCCTCCCCTTCCTTTTCCCCTTCTCTTCCCCTTCCCCTTCCCTTCCCTCCCCTTCCCTTCCCCTCCCCTTTCCCTTCCCCTCCCCCTTCCTCTCCCTTCCCCTTCTCATCCCCTTTCCCTTCCCCTTTCCTCTTCTCCTCCCCTTCCTTCCCCTTCCCCCTCCTCCCTTCTCTTCCCAACTCTTTCTCCTCCCTTTTCCCTTTTCCTTCCTTTCCCCTCCCCTTCCCCTTCTCTTCCTCTCCCCTTCCCATTTTCTTTCTCTTCCCTTTCCCTTCCCTTCCCCCTCCCTTCCCCTTCCCTTTCCTCTCCCCTCCCTTCCCTTTCCCCTTCTCTTCCCCTCCCCTTCCTTTTCCCCTTCTCTTCCCCTTCCCCCTCCCTTCCCTTTCCCCTCCCCTTCCCCTCCTTTTCCCCTTCCCTTCCCCTCCCCTTCCCCTTCCCTTTCCTCTCCCCCTCCCTTCCCTTTCCCCTTCTCTTCCCCTCCCCTTCCTTTTCCCCTTCTCTTCCCCTCCCCTCTCCTTCCCTTTCCCCTCCCCTTCCCCTTCCATTTCTCCTTCCTCTCCCTTTCCCCTCCCCTTCCATTTCCCCTTCCCCTCCCCTTCCCTTCCCCTTCCCCTTCCCCTTCCCTTTCCCCTCCCCTTCCCCTCCTTTTCCCCTTCTCTTCCCCTTCCCTTCCCTCCCCTTCCCTCCCCTTCCCTTCCCTTCCCTCCCCTTCCCTTCCCTTCCCTCCCCTTCCCTTCCCCTTCCCCTTCCCCTTCCCTTCCCTTCCCTTCCCTTCCCCTCCCTCCCCTTCCCCTTCCCCTTCCCCTTCCCCTTCCCCTCCCCTTCCCTTCCCTCCCCTTCCCTCCCCTTCCCTTCCCTTCCCCTCCCCTCCCCTTCCCTCCCCTTCCCCGCCCCTTCCCTTTCCTCCTCCCTGCCCCTTCCCCTCTCCCTTCCTTTTCCTCCTCTCTTCCCCTTCCCCTTCCCCTTCCCCTTCCCCTTCCCCTTCCCCTTCCCTTCCCTCCCCTTCCCTTCCCTTCCCCTTCCTCCTCCCTGCCCTTTCCCCTCCCTCTTCTGCTTCCCTTCCCCTCCCCCTTTCCCTTCCCCTCCCCCTTCCTCTCCCTTCCCCTTCTCATCCCCTTTCCCTTCCCTTCCCCTTTCCTCTTCTCCTCCCCTTCCTTCCCCTTCCCCCTCCCCCTTCTCTTCCCAACTTTCTCCTCCCTTTTCCCTTTTTCCTTCCTTTCCCCTCCCCTTCCCCTTCTCTTCCCCTCCCCTTCCCATTTTCTTTCTCTTCCCTTTCCCCTTCCCTTCCCCCTCCCTTCCCCTTCCCTTTCCTCTCCCCCTCCCTTCCTTTTCCCCTTCTCTTCCCCTCCCCCTCTCCTTCCCTTTCCCCTCCCCTTCCCCTTCCATTTCCCCTTCCCCTCCCCTTCCCTTCCCCTTCCCCTTCCCCTTCCCTTTCCCCTCCCCTTCCCCTCCTTTTCCCCTTCTCTTCCCCTCCCCTTCCCCTTCCCCCTCCCTCCTCTTCTCCTTCCCTTTTCCCTCCCCTTCCTCTTCCCCTTCCCCTTCCCCTTCCCTTTCCCCTTCTCTTCCCCTCCCCTTCCCCTTCCCCTTCCCCTTCCCCTTCCCTTCCCTTCCCTTCCCTCCCCTTCCCCATCCTTTTCCCTTCTCTTCCTCTCCCTTTCCCCTCCCCTTCCCCCTCCCTTCCCTTTCCCCTCCCCTTCCCCTTCTCTTCCCCTCCCCTCCCCTTCCCCTTCCCCATCTCTTCCCCTCTC
Organism: Hypotaenidia okinawae; assembly: GCA_027925045.1. Lineage (NCBI taxonomy): Eukaryota > Metazoa > Chordata > Aves > Gruiformes > Rallidae > Hypotaenidia > Hypotaenidia okinawae. The sequence goes on from BSDF01000002.1 coordinate 164,702,533, forward strand.
CTTCCCCTCCCCTTCCTCATCCCCATCCCTTCCCTTCCCTTCCCTTCCCCTTCCCCTTCCCCTTCCTCTTCCCCTTCCCCTTCCCCTTCCCCTTCCCCTCCCCCCAGGCTGCAGACCCTCAGCGGGATGTCGGCGTCGGACGAGCTGGACGACTGTCAGGTCAGGCAGATGTTGTTCGACCTGGAGTCGGCCTACAACGCCTTCAACCGGTTCCTGCACGCCTGAGCCACCCCCGCCCGGTGAGAAGGACCCCAGCCCTGCTGACAGTCACCCCCAAACCTGACAGTCACCCCCAAACCTGACAGTCACCCCCAAACCTGCTGACAGTCACCCCCAAACCTGGTGAGAAGGACCCAACCCTGGGGACAATGACCCCCAGCTCTACTGACAGTGACCCCCAACCCTGCTGACAGTCACCCCCAACCCTACTGACAGTGACCCCCAAACCCTGCTGACAGTGACTCCCAACCCTGCTGACAGTGACCCCCAGCCCTGGTGAGAAGGACCCAACCATGGTGACAGTGACCCCCAAACCTGGTGACAGTGACCCCCAACCCTGGTGACAGTGACCCCCAAACCTGCTGACAGTCACCCCCAAACCTGGTGAGAAGGACCCAACCCTGGTGACAGTCACCCCCAAACCTGGTGACAATGACCCCCAACCCTGGTGACAGTGACCCCCAGCCCTGGTGACAATGACCCAACCCTGGTGACAGTGACCCCCAAACCTGGTGACAATGACCCCAGCCCTGGTGATAGTGGGGCCCCCAACCCTGGTGACAATGACCCAACCATGGTGAGAAGGACCCAACCCTGGTGACAGTCACCCCCAAACCTGCTGACAGTCACCCCAGCCCTGGTGACAATGACCCCCAACCCTGGTGAGAAGGACCCAACCATGGCATGAAAGACTTGACCCTGGTGTGGATGACCTGACCCTGGTGACAGTGACCCCCTACCCTGGTGACAGTGACCCTACCCTGGTGACAATGACCCCACCCTGGTGACAGTGACCCCACCCTGGTGACAGTGACCCCAGTCCTGGTGACAGTGACCCAATTATGGCAAGAATGGACCCGACCCCGGCGCAAAGGACCCCAACCATGGCACAGAAGACCCCAACCATGGCACAGAGGACCCCAACCATGGCACAGAGGACCCCCAACCATGGCACAGAATGACCCCAACCATGGCACTGAGAATGACCCAACCCCACCTGAGAATGACCCCACCGCGGTGACAATGACCCGACCCTGGCACGACTGACCCAACTGTGGTGAGATTAAACCATGGCTGGGGAAAAAAATACACCCCTGGCAAGAATAAACCATGTGAGGATCATCTCTGGGGAGAGCAAAGCCTGAGATTAAACCCTGGTGAGGATAAACCACGCCAGGAATAAACCCTGGTGAGAATAATCCACAGTGAGGAGAAACCATTGAGGAGAAACCATGGGGAGGATAAACCATGGGGAGGCTAAACCCCAGCTGAAATAATCCATGGTGAGGATAAACCACTGAGGATAAACCATGGGGAGGATAAACCATGGGGAGAACAAACCCCAGCTAAAATAATCCATGGGGAGGATAAACCATTGAGGATAAACCATGGGGAGGATAAACCATGGGAGGATAAACCCCAGTGAGGATAAACCATGGGGAGAAGAAACCCCAGTGAGGATAAACCATGGGGAGAATAAACCCCAGCTGAAATAATCCATGGTGAGGATAAACCACTGAGGATAAACCATGGGGAGGATAAATCATGGGGAGGATAAACCCCAGCTAAAATAATCCATGGTGAGGATAAACCACTGAGGATAAACCATGGGGAGGATAAACCATGGGAGGATAAACCATGGGGAGGCTAAACCCCAGCTGAAATAATCCATGGTGAGGATAAACCACTGAGGATAAACCATGGGGAGGATAAACCATGGGGAGAAGAAACCATGGGGAGAACAAACCCCAGCTAAAATAATCCATGGTGAGGATAAACCATTGAGGATAAACCATGGGGAGGATAAACCATGGGGAGGATAAACCATGGGGAGGATAAACCATGGGGAGGATAAACCATGGGGAGGCTAAACCCCAGCTGAAATAATCCATGGGGAGGATAAACCATTGAGGATAAACCATGGGGAGGATAAACCATGGGGAGAACAAACCTGGCAAGGATAAACCACAGCAGGAATAAACCCCAGTGAGAATAATCCATTGAGGGTCAACCCCAGTGAGGATAAACCATGGGTATGATAATCCCTGGTGAGGATAAACCCCAGCAGGAATAAATCACAGCAAGGAAACCATGGGGAGAATAATCCATGGGGAGAATAAACCATTGAGGATAAACCCCAGTGAGGATAAACCATGGGGGGAATAAACCCCAGTGGGGATAAACCCCAGTGAGGATAAACCATGGGGAGAATAAACCCCAGTGAGGATAAACCATGGGGAGAAGAAACCCCAGTGAGGATAAACCATGGGGAGAATAAACCCCAGCAGGAATAAACCCCAGCTGAAATAATTCATGGTGAGGATAAACCATGGGGAGGATAAACCATGGGGAGGATAAACCATGGGGAGGATAAACCATGGGGAGGATAAACCATGGGGAGGATAAACCCCAGCTAAAATAATCCATGGTGAGGATAAGCTATTGAGGATAAACCATGGGGAGGATAAACCATGGGAGGATAAACCCCAGCTAAAATAATCCATGGGGAGGATAAACCATTGAGGATAAACCATGGGGAGGATAAACCATGGGGAGGATAAACCATGGGGAGGATAAACCATGGGGAGAAGAAACCATGGGGAGAACAAACCCCAGCTAAAATAATCCATGGTGAGGATAAGCTATTGAGGATAAACCATGGGGAGGATAAACCATGGGGAGGATAAACCATGGGGAGGCTAAACCCCAGCTAAAATAATCCATGGTGAGGATAAACCATTGAGGATAAACCATGGGGAGGATAAACCATGGGAGGATAAACCATGGGAGGCTAAACCCCAGTGAGGATAAACCCTGGGGGGAATAAACCCCAGTGAGGATAAACCATGGGGAGAAGAAACCCCAGTGAGGATAAACCATGGGGAGAATAAACCCCAGCAGGAATAAACCCCAGCTAAAATAATCCATGGTGAGGATAAACCACTGAGGGTAAACCATGGGGAGAAGAAAGCCCAGCAGGAATAAACCCCAGCTAAAATAATCCATGGGGAGGATAAACCATTGAGGAGAAACCATGGGGAGGATAAACCATGGGGAGGCTAAACCCCAGCTGAAATAATCCATGGTGAGGATAAACCACTGAGGATAAACCATGGGGAGGATAAACCATGGGGAGAACAAACCTGACAAGGATAAACCCCAGCAGGGATAAACCCCAGTGAGAATAATCCATGGGGAGAATAAAACACTGAGGATAAACCCCAGTGAGGATAAACCCTGGGGAGAATAAACCCTGGTGAGAATAATCCACAGTGGGAATAATCCACTGAGGATAAACCCCAGTGAAGAGAAACCATTGAGGATAAACCATGGGGAGAAGAAACCCCAGTGAGGATAAACCATGGGGAGAAGAAAGCCCAGTAGGAATAAACCCCAGCTAAAATAATCCATGGGGAGGATAAACCATTGAGGATAAACCATGGGGAGGATAAACCATGGGGAGAATAATCCACTGGGGATAAACCAGGGTGGGAATAACCCACGTCAGGGGTAAACTGAGGCAGGAATAACCCGTGGGGAGAATAAATCACAGCAGGAACAACCCCCAGGGAGAGAATCCCTTGTTGAGAATACAACCAGAACAAACCAGTGGGAGCTGGGGTGGGAAATTTGGGGGGTGACAGTGGGACCAGTCAGAACTGTGGTGACACCGGTCAGAGCTGTGGTGACACCAGTCAGAACCACAGTGACACTGGCTGGAACCATGGTGACACCAGTCAGAGCCGTAGTGACACCAGTCCCAACTGTGGTGCCACCAGTCAGAGCTGTGATGACACCGGTCAGAGCCATGGTGCCACCAGTCAGGACCACAGTGCCACTGGTCACAGCTGTGGTGACACCGGTCAGAGCCAGGGTACCACCAGTCAGGACCCCAGCGATGCTGGTCAGAGCTGTTGACACCGGTCAGGACCCCAGTGCCACTGGTCAGAGCTGTGGTGACACCGGTCAGAGCCGGGGTGACACCGGTCAGGACCCCAGCGATGCTGGTCAGAGCTGTGGTGCCACCAGTCAGGACCCCAGTGACACCGGTCAGGACCCCAGCAATGCTGGTCAGAGCTGTGGTGACACCGGTCAGGACCCCAGTGCCACCAGTCAGAGCTGTGGTGACACCGGTCAGAGCTGTGGTGCCACCAGTCAGGACCACAGCGATGCTGGTCAGAGCTGTGGTGCCACCAGTCAGGACCCCAGTGCCACCGGTCAGGACCACAGTGACACCGGTCAGAGCTGGGGTGCCACCAGTCAGGATCCCAGTGCCACCAGTCAGAGCTGTGGTGCCACCAGTCAGGACCCCAGCGATGCTGGTCAGAGCTGTGGTGCCACCGGTCAGGACCCCAGTGCCACCAGTGAGAGCTGTGGTGACACTAGTCCCAACTGTGGTGACACCGGTCAGAGCTGTGGTGCCACCAGTCAGGACCCCAGTGCCACGGGTCAGAACCGGGGTGACAGTGGCGCGGCGGTGCGGTGGCGGCGCCGGCGGAGGTGGAGGTGTTGGATTTTGGTGGTCGCTTCAGCGAGGGTGGCGGCGTCCGGCTGTACGGAGCAGCCTGTGTGTGGGGTGCAGGGGGAGGGTGTTGTGGTTAGGGTGACATGAGTGGGGGTGCTGGGGGTGGGGTGTAGGGGGTGTGTGTGTTGTGGTTAGGGTGACATGAGTGGGGGTGCTGGGGGTGGGGTGTAGGGGGGGTGGGTGTTGTGGTTAGGGTGACATGAGTGGGGGTGCTGGGGGTGGGGTGTAGGGGGTGTGTGTGTTGTGGTTAGGGTGACATGAGTGGGGGTGCTGGGGGTGGGGTGTAGGGGGGGGTGTTGTGGTTAGGGTGACATGAGTGGAGGTGCTGGGGGTGGGGTGCAGGGGGGTGGTGTTGTGGTTAGGGTGACATGAGTGGGGGTGCTGGGGGTGGGGTGTAGGGGGGGGTGGGTGTTGTGGTTAGGGTGACATGAGTGGGGGTGCTGGGGGTGGGGTGTAGAGGGTGTGTGTGTTGTGGTTAGGGTGACATGAGTGGGGGTGCTGGGGGTGGGGTGTAGGGGGGGGTGTTGTGGTTAGGGTGACATGAGTGGAGGTGCTGGGGGTGGGGTGCAGGGGGGTGGTGTTGTGGTTAGGGTGACATGAGTGGGGGTGCTGGGGGTGGGGTGCAGGGTGTGGGGGGTGTTGTGGTTAGGGTGACATGAGTGGGGGTGCTGGGGGTGGGGTGTAGGGGGGGTGTTGTGGTTAGGGTGACATGAGTGGGGGTGCTGGGGGTGGGGTGTAGGGGGGGAGTGTTGTGGTTAGGGTGACATGAGTGGGGGTGCTGGGGGTGGGGTGCAGGGTGTGGGGGGTGTTGTGGTTAGGGTGACATGAGTGGGGGTGCTGGGGGTGGGGTGTAGGGGGGTGTGTTGTGGTTAGGGTGACATGAGTGGAGGTGCTGGGGGTGGGGTGCAGGGGGTGGTGTTGTGGTTAGGGTGACATGAGTGGGGGTGCTGGGGGTGGGGTGCAGGGTGTGGGGGGTGTTGTGGTTAGGGTGACATGAGTGGGGGTGCTGGGGGTGGGGTGTAGGGGGGGTGTTGTGGTTAGGGTGACATGAGTGGGGGTGCTGGGGGTGGGGTGCAGGGTGGGGGAGGTGTTGTGGTTAGGGTGACATGAGTGGGGGTGCTGGGGGTGGGGTGTAGGGGTGGGGGGTGTTGTGGTTAGGGTGACATGAGTGGGGGTGCTGGGGGTGGGGTGCAGGGTGGGGGAGGTGTTGTGGTTAGGGTGACATGAGTGGGGGTGCTGGGGGTGGGGTGCAGGGTGTGGGGGGTGTTGTGGTTAGGGTGACATGAGTGGGGGTGCTGGGGGTGGGGTGTAGGGGTGGGGGGTGTTGTGGTTAGGGTGACATGAGTGGGGGTGCTGGGGGTGGGGTGTAGGGGTGGGGGGTGTTGTGGTTAGGGTGACATGAGTGGGGGTGCTGGGGGTGGGGTGTAGGGGTGGGGGGTGTTGTGGTTAGGGTGACATGAGTGGGGGTGCTGGGGGTGGGGTGTAGGGGTGGGGGGTGTTGTGGTTAGGGTGACATGAGTGGGGGTGCTGGGGGTGGGGTGCAGGGTGGGGGAGGTGTTGTGGTTAGGGTGACATGAGTGGGGGTGCTGGGGGTGGGGTGCAGGGTGTGGGGGGTGTTGTGGTTAGGGTGACATGAGTGGGGGTGCTGGGGGTGGGGTGTAGGGGTGGGGGGTGTTGTGGTTAGGGTGACATGAGTGGGGGTGCTGGGGGTGGGGTGTAGGGGTGGGGGGTGTTGTGGTTAGGGTGACATGAGTGGGGGTGCTGGGGGTGGGGTGTAGGGGTGGGGGGTGTTGTGGTTAGGGTGACATGAGTGGGGGTGCTGGGGGTGGGGTGCAGGGTGGGGGAGGTGTTGTGGTTAGGGTGACATGAGTGGGGGTGCTGGGGGTGGGGTGCAGGGTGGGGGAGGTGTTGTGGTTAGGGTGACATGAGTGGGGGTGCTGGGGGTGGGGTGTGTGTGTGGGGTGTTGTGGTTAGGGTGACATGAGTGGGGGTGCTGGGGGTGGGGTGTGGGGGGGTGTTGTGGTTAGGGTGACATGAGTGGGGGTAATGGGGGTGGGGTGTAGGGGGGGTGTTGGGGTGTTGTACCGGTCAGGTTGAGGTAGGGGAGCTGCCACCCCGCGTCCTGGAGGCGGCGGAGCAGCGTCACCAGCGCCGCGGTGCCGACACTGGGATTGGCGGAGAAATCCAGGGAGAGAGGAGCTGGGAGGGACCTGGGGGGGGTGTAGGGGGGTGTGAGCTGGGCACCCCAACACTGCTGCACCCCCAACACCCACATACCTCAACTCCCCCTCCACTGCACCCCAACAGCCCTGTGCCCCAACACCGCTGCGGTCCGACTCCACCGTGCACCAACACCCCCACCCCACAACACCTCTGTGCCCCCCAACACCCCACACTGTCTACCCCCACCCCACAACACCTCTGTGCCCCCCAACACCCCACACTGTCTACCCCCCAACACCACCCTGCTCCCCATCCCACCCCTGTGGCCCCCCCAATACCCAGCACCCTAACACCCCATGCCCCAACACCCTGACCCTCAACACCATGTGTCCCAACCCCAGCACACACCCCCACCCCCCAACAGTGCTACACCCACCAACACCCCAGCGCCTCAATTCCACGGCCCCCCAACACCCCTCAACACCCGCTGCACCCCAACACTGCTGCAGTCCGACTCCACCGTGCACCAACACCCCCACCCCACAACACCTCTGTGCCCCTCAACACCCCACACTGTGTACCCCCCACCCCACAACACCTCTGTGCCCCCCAACACCCCGCACAGTGTATCCCCCACCCCACAACACCTCTGTGCCCTACAACACCCCACACTGTCTACCCCCCACCCCACAACACCTCTGTGGCCCTCAACACCCCACACTGTCTACCCCCCACCCCACAACACCTCTGTGCCCCTCAACAACCCACACTGTCTACCCCCCACCCCACAACACCTCTGTGCCCCTCAACAACCCACACTGTCTACCCCCCACCCCACAACACCCCTGTGCTCCCCCAATACCCAGCACCCTAACACCCCATGCCCCAACACCCTGACCCTCAACGCTACGTGTCCCAACCCCACGCCCCCCAACAGTGCTACACCCACCAACACCCCAGCACCTCAACTCCACTGCCCCCCAACACCCAACACCCCCCAACACCGCTGCACCCCCCAACTCCCCCATGCCCCAACACTGTGCCCCTCAACACCCTGTACCCCTACACCTCCCCCAAAGCCTCCACACCCCCAACACCCCTGCGTGCCCAAACACTCCCACACCCCCCAACACTGCCGCACCCCAACATGGTGTGCCCCAACACCCTGACCCCGCAACACCCCCACACCCCCCAACATCCTTGCGCACCCACACCGCCCTCCAACACCCCCCTGCCTGCGCCCTCCAACACCGCTGCACCTCAACACCCTGTGCCCCAACACCGCCATCCCCAACACCCCCACGCCCCAACACCGCCATCCCCAACACCCCCGTGCCCCAACTCCCCTGTGCTCCCCAAACACCCCTGCACCCCAACACCGCGACACCCCCCAACACCGCCACATCCCCACCGCACCCCAACACCGTGCACACCCCAACACCCCCCCACCCCCAACTCCGCTGTGCCCCAACACCCCCGACCCCCAACACCCTGCGCCCCAATGCCGTGGTAGCAGCACCACCCCCACCCACCTTGTCACCTCCACGATGTCAGTGTCACTCAGGCGGTTCCCGGCGAGCGCCAGATGCCGGAGGCTACAGCCGTCCTGCCAGGGTAACACCCATGACATCACCCGGCGCAGTGTGACGTCACCGCCCCCCGCCGCCGCCACTCACCTGTGCCAGGTAGGAACGGAGCGCGGCGGCCAGCGTCCCCGGGGGCGTCGCGGTGACGCCGTTCAGCTCCAACCGCTGAAGGTTCCGGCACGCGGTGTCACCCAGCAGCCCCTCCAGCGCCGCCGGCCCCAGGGGATTATGGGATAGAACCAACGTCCGCAACGGCGGCGCTCCTACGAATCCAACCGCGGGGTGGGAGATGGGGGGACAGGGGGTGTGTGGGGGGGACACACACACCCCCACATACACCCTGTGTTCACCGGTACCTTGTCACCGCGCCGCCACTCACCGGTGAGGCTGAAGGCGTCGGTGAAGCCGCAAGCCTGGAGCCGCAGGACGCTGAGGGCCGGGCAGCGGCGCAGGAGCGCGGTCAGGGGGCGGCAGCCGGCGTCGCCGATGGGGTTCAGGCTCAGCTCCAGCTCCTCCAGGCTCTGCCGGGCCGGCGCCGGGGGTTTGGGGTGGGGGGACACACAACTAGTTTAGATGGGGGTGGTTGTCACCCCCGTCATCACCGCTGTTGCCCTGTCAGCATCATCCCATCGGTGTCACCATCACCCCGTCATCGATGTCATCACCCTGTCACCACTATCCTGTCACCGCCACCAGCACCCTGTCATTGACACCGTCACCCTGTCACCATCACCCCATCACCATTACCCTGTCATTGACACCGTCACCCTGTCAACATCACCCCGTCACCATCACCCTGTCACCACTACCCTGTCACCGCCACCATCACCCCGTCATTGACACTGTCACCCCGTCACCATCACCCTGCCACCATCACCCTGTCATTGACACCATCACCCTGTCACCATCACCCCGCCACCATCACCCCCTCACCGTCGCCATCACCCTGTCACCACCACCATCACCACCACCACCACCATCACCACCTAGTCACTGCCACCATCACCCCCTCACCATCACCCCCTCACTGTTGCCATCACCCTGTCACCATCACCCCCTCACCGTCACCATCACCCCGTCACCATCACCCCCTCATTGCCACCATCACCCCCTCACCATCACTCCCTCACCATCACCCCCTCATCGTTGCCATCACCCTGTCACCATCACCCCATCACCGCCACCATCCCCCCTCACCATCACCCCCTCACCGTCGCCATCACCCTGTCACCACCACCATCCCCCCTCACCCTCACCCCCTCACCATCACCATCACCCCGTCACTGCCACCATCACCCCGTCACCATCACCCCCTCACCGTCGCCATCACCCTGTCACCATCACCCCCTCACTGTTGCCATCACCCTGTCACCATCACCCCCTCACCGTCACCATCACCCCGTCACTGCCACCATCACCCCGTCACCATCACCCCCTCACTGTCGCCATCACCCTGTCACCATCACCCCCTCACCGTCACCATCACCCCGTCACCATCACCCCCTCATTGCCACCATCACCCCCTCACCATCACTCCCTCACCATCACCCCCTCATCGTTGCCGTCACCCTGTCACCATCACCCCATCACTGCCACCATCCCCCCTCACCATCACCCCCTCACTGTTGCCATCACCCTGTCACCATCACCATCACCCCCTCACCCTCACCCCCTCACCATCACCATCATCCCCTCACCATCACCCCGTCACTGCCACCATCGCCCCCTCACCATCACCCCACCAACATCACCCTATCACCATCACACCACCACCATCACCCCCTCACCATCACCCCCTCACCGTTGCCATCACCCTGTCACCATCACCCCATCACCACCACCACCACCTAGTCACTGCCACCATCACCCCATCACCATCACCCCCTCACCGTCGCCATCACCCTGTCACCATCACCCCCTCACCGCCACCATCACCCCCTCACCGTTGCCATCACCCCATCACCATCACCCCCTCACCGTCGCCATCACCCCCTCACCCTCACCCCCTCACCCCCTCACCCTCACCCCCTCACCCTCACCCCCTCACCCCCACCCTCACCCCCTCACCCCCACCCCCACCCTCACCCCCTCACCCTCACCCCCTCACCCTCACCCCCTCACCCCCTCAGCCCCTCTCCTCCCCCTTCCCCCCTCCCTCCCCCGGTACCTGGAAGGCTCCGGCGTCTCCGTGTCTCCGCGGCGGGAGCTGCCGTAAGCCCTGAGCTCCCAGCCGGTTACCGCTAAGATCCAAGAGGGTGAGTGCAGGGAGGGTCCCCAACGCAGCACCCAACTCCGGGGCCGCGGCGTCACCCAGGCCGCAGGCGCGGAGCCGGAGGTGCCGGAGGGGAGCGTGGAGCTTGAGGGCCCGAAGGAAAGGGGGGAGATGGGGGGTCGTAACCCCAACCCCCCGGTGAGCTCCAGCGTCGCCGCCTGTTCGTGTCGCTCCGTCGCCTTCAGCAGCAGCGGGTGGGGCTCTGGGGGGGGTGGGGATGTTATTATGGGGGGGGGGGTGGGTTTGGAAGGGGGGGGGAAAAGGGGGGGTTTGGGGGGGTTGGGGGGTGTTTACCCAGCGCCAGGCTCTGGCAGGCTTTGCGGTAGCGCTCGGCCAAGGGTGGTACTTCCCAGCGCTCCACCTCTGCCAGCACCTGGAAGGGAAGGGGATACTGGGGTGGGGAGGGGGAGGATACTGGGGGGAGGGGAAGGGGTGGGGGGTGAGGGGACGTCACCTAGGGGGGTGTGGGGATGCGGTGATGTCAGTAGGAAGGATACGGGGTGACATCACCAGGGGGGTGTGGGGACATCACCAAGGGGGTGAAGTGATGTCACCTGGTGACATCAACGGGGAGGATGTGGGGTGACATCACCAGGGAGGATGTGGTGACATCACCTAGGGGGTGTGTGTGGATGTGGTGATGTCAGCAGGAAGGATACAGGGTGACATCACCAGGGAGGATGGAGTGATGTCACCAGGTGACATCACCAGGGAGGATGTGGGGTGACATCACCAGGGAGGATGTGGTGACATCACCAAGGGGGTGAAGTGATGTCACCAGGTGACAACAACGGGTAGGATGTGTGGGGTGACATTATCAGGGAGGATGTGGTGACATCACCAAGGTGGGTGATGTCACTAGGTGACATCAACAGGTAGGATGTGGGGTGACATCACCAGGGAGGATATGGGGTGACATCACCAGGGAGGATGTGGTGACATCACCAAGGGGTGAAGTGATGTCACCAGGTGACATCAACAGGTAGGATGTGGGGTGACATCACCAGGGGGTGATGACATCACTGGTGATGGTGACATCACTGGTGATGGTGACATCACTGGGGGGGAATGATGGGGTGATGTCACCAAGGAGGATGCGGTGACATCATAGGGGAACGATACGGTGATGTCACAGGGGAGGACGTGGTGATGTCACGGGGGGGTGGTGATGTCATGGGGGAGGGGGGAGATGTGGTAACATCACCCGGGAGGATGTCACCAGGGATGGTGGCGGTGATGGGGTGATGGTGACAGGGTGATGGTGGCAGTGAGGGGGTGATGGTGACGGGGTGATGGTGACGGGGTGATGGTGGCAGTGACGGGCAGGGAGGGTGACATCACAGGGGGATGAGGTGATGTCACCAGGGCTGGGGTGTGTGTGTGTGTGTGACGGGTTGTGATGTCACCGGGGCAGGATTTAGGGGAGTGGGCCAGGATTGGGGGGTGGGGAAGATGTCACCCCCCCACCCCCACCACCCCCACCTCACCTCCTCGTTGTTGTGCAGGACGTCACCCACGGAGTCCTGGGGGGCCAGCAGAGCCCCCTCCTTGGTCAGGGTGAGGCAGGGGAGGAGCCCCCGCGCCTGGTGATACCGCTCGGCCGCTCGCGCCGCCAACCACGCCACCGCCGGACGCTCCCTGCCACCGCCATGACACCAGGGTGGGGAGGAGGGGGAGAGGTTGGGGGGGGGGACACGGTGAGATGGGGGTCAAGGGGCTTGGGGAAGGGGTTTGGGAGGGGGTCTAGGGGGGGGACACTGACCCCTGAGGCACCGGGATGAGGAAGACGTCATCCTGGACGCGGACGCGGATGCGCAGCGCCGGTAACAATGGCGGCGGCGGCGGTGGCGGCGCCGGGGGGGTCTCGGTGGTTTCCGGTGCAGCGGTGGTGGTGGTAGAGGGGTGGTGGGGCAGTTGGGGTTCAAGTGGCTCCTCAGGGGGTGGGTGTTCCCGGCGGCTCAGGGTGGCCTCACGGTGTTGGCGGCGGTGACGGCGCCGGGGCGGTCGCTGCCGGTTCGGCGCCGTGACGTCATCGTCGCTTTCGGGCGCCGTGGCGTCATCAGAAGAAGTCGGGGGGTCTCGGGGGGGTCCCGGCGTGGGCGTTTCCGACCCCCCCAGCCCCCTCCAAGGTCATCTTCCAACCAATCCTCTTCCTCCAGGTATTGGTCAACCGGAATCAGGGCCGGTTGACGGGATGGCGCCGCGGCGCCGCCGACGCCGGGCAGGGATTTGGCGGTGCCGGGCACCTGGATGGCGGCTCCGTACTCCTCATCCGGCTCCGGGGTGCCGTATCCGGCCGCCCGCTGACGTTTCTTCACCGTCCTCCCCGGGGCCGTGGTGGTGTCGCCGGTTACAGTCGGCGCCGGTTGACGCTCGCTGAGCTCGGCGTCGAACACCGGTGAGGCCCCAGTGTGCCGCGGCGGCGTGGGGGAACCTGTGGTGATGGCGAGTCCATCGGTGCTCCGTCCTCACCAGCGCGGCGCCATCGCCCCGGTGTGCGGCATCACTGCGACACGTCACTGTCACCGCATCGCGTCACCGCCACCGCGATGCGTCACCGTCACCTCATCGCATCACCGTCACCGCGGTGCATCACCATCACCACAGCGCACAGCCATCACCGTGGCAGTGTCACCACTGTGGTGCACTGCCATCACTGTGAAGTGTCACCGTCACCCCGTCACCGTCACACTGCCACCGCCACCGTCATCTCATCACCGTCACCACCGCCATCACCCCATCACTGCCACCAGCATTCTGTCAACCTTACCCTGTCACTGCCACTATCACCCCATCACCATCACCCCGTCACCAAAACCATCACCCTGTCTCCATCACCCCATCACCACCACCGTCATCCATCACCCTGTCACCGTCACCCAGTCACCCCCGCCATCATGCTGTCACCGTCACCATCACCCCATCACCATCACCCTGTCACCACCACCATCACCCCGTCACTGCCACCATCACCCCCTCACCATCACCCCATCACCGCCACCCACCACCACCACCACCTAGTCACTGCCACCATCACCCCGTCACCATCACCCTGTCACCATCACCCCGTCACCACCATCACCCCGTCACTGCCACCACCACCCCATCACCATCACCCTGTCACCACCACCATCAACCACTCACCATCACCCCCTCACCGTCATCATCACCCTGTCACCACCACCATCACCTTGTCATTGCCACCATCACCCCACCAACATCACCCCATCACTGTCACACCGCCACTGCCACCATCACCCCATCACTGCCACCAGCATCCTGTCACCCTTACCCCGTCACTGCCACTATCACCCCATCACCATCACCCCATCACTGCCACCATCATCCATCACCCTGTCACTGTCACCCTGCCACCACTGCCATCACGCTGTCACCGTCACCATCACCCCATCACCATCACCCCGTCACCATCACACTGCCACCGCCACTGTCATCTCATCACCATCACCACCGCCATCACCCCATCACTGCCACCAGCATCCTGTCACCCTTACCCCATCGCTGCCACTATCACCCCATCACCGTCACCACCAACATCACGCTGTCACCTTCACCATCACCCCATCACCATCACCCTGTCACCACTACCATCATCTTGTCATTGCCACCATCACCCCACCAACATCACCCCATCACTGTCACACCGCCACTGCCACCATCACCCCATCACTGCCACCAGCATCCTGTCACCCTTACCTGGTCACTGCCACTATCACCCCATCACCACTGCCATCACCCTGCCACCATCACCCCGTCACCATCACCCTGTCACTGCCACCATCACCCCATCACCACTGCCATCACCCTGCCACCATCACCCCGTCACCATCACCCTGTCACTGCCACCATCACCCCATCACCACTGCCATCATCCTGTCACCATCACCCCGTCACCATCACCCTGTCACCGCCACCATCATCTTGTCATTGCCACCATCACCCCATCACCATCACCCCGTCACTGTCACCATCACCCCATCACCTTTGCCCTGTCACTGCCACCACCACCACAGCACACTGCCATCACCTCAGTGTGTACCATCACCGCGGCATGTTGCCCATCACCATGGTGCATCCCCATCCCCATCCCCATGTCCTCATCACTGCGTCACGTCCCCATCACCACGGCATGGTGCCATCACCACATCTCATTGCCATCACCGCGTCACATCCCCATCACCACAGCCCACTGCTGTCACCGTGGGGCATCCCCATCACCGTGTCCCCATCACCGTGTCCCCATCACCGTGCCACATCTCCATCACCACAGCCCGTGGCCATCACCGTGTCCCCATCACCGTGTCCCCATCACCTTGTCCCCATCACCATGTCACATCCCCATCACCACAGCCCGTGGCCATCACCATGGTGCATGGCCATCACCATGGCATGGTGCCATCACCACATCTCATTGCCATCACCACATCACACCCCCCAGCAGAACAGCCCATGGCCGTCACCGTGGGGCATCCCCATCACTGTGTCCCCATCACCAAGTCACATCCCCATCACCACAGCCCATGGCCATCACCATGTCCCCATCACCATGTCCCCATCACCATGTCCCCATCACCATCACCACAGCCCGTGGCCATCACCGTGTCCCCATCACCACAGCCCATGGCCATCCCCATGTCCCCATCCCCGTGGCCCCATCCCCACGTCCCCATCCCCATGTCCCCACCCCCGCCTCACACCCCACCTTGCGTTGGCGTCCCCGTCACCGCCGCCATGGCGTCCTTCAACAACCTCTCAGTGTCCCGGCACCGTTGCCGCGTCTCCTGGTCCAGCTCCTCCCCGTAGGCGCTCACCCACTCCTCCAGCGTCCCCAGGGGTGTCAGACCCTTTTTGGGGGGAGGGGAGAGGAGGAGGGGGGGTGTCACAGCACCGGGGAGGGGGACAATGGGTGGGGGCGGGGGGACCCCCTGAATGGGTGGTTGGGGACTCACCTTGGCGTTCCTGGCTGTCACCGACGCCCCGCGCCGGATCAGGAGCTCGGCGACGCCGAAGTGGCCGCAGCTCAGGGCGTCGTGCAAGGGGGTGATGCCCTCGCACCCCGACCCCCCGGGTCATCCAGAGCTGCCCCCCCATCCAGCAGCACCTGCACAATTTCTGGGGGGGGGGCAGGGAGAGGGGGGTTATTGGTGCTGGGGGATGGGTTATCGGTGCCCAGGGTGGGGGGGTTATCAGTACCGGGGGGCTACTGGCACCATGGGGGGGTTATTGGTAACATGGAGGGGTTATTGGCACTGGGGGGGGGTTATTGGCACTGAGGGGGGTTATCAGCACCATGGGGGGGTTACTGGCACCAGGGGGGGTTACTGGCACCGGGGTGGGGGGGGGTTATCAGTGCCAGGGGCAGGTTATTGGTGCTATGGGGGAGTTATTGGCACTGGGGGGGGTTATTGGCACTGAGGGGGGGTTATTGGCACTGAGGGGGGGTTATCGGCACCATGGGGGGATTATCAGCACCATGGGGGGGTTACTGGCACCAGGGGGGTTACTGGCACGAGGGTTGGGGGGGTTATCAGTGCCAGGGGCAGGTTATTGGTGCTATGGGGGGGTTATTGGCATCGGGGGGGGTTATTGGCACGGGGGGGAGTTATCAGCACCATGAGGGGGTTACTGGAACCAGGGGGGTTACTGGCACCAGGGGGGTTACTGGCACCAGGGTGGGGGGGTTATCAGTGCCAGGGGCAGGTTATTGGTGCTATGGGGTGGTTACTGGCACCGGGGGGGGGTTATTGGCACTGAGGGGGGGTTATCAGCACCATGGGGGGATTATCAGCACCATGGGGGGTACTGGCACCAGGGGGGGTTACTGGCACTGGGGGGGTATATTGGTGATGAGGGGGTGGTTATTGGCACCAGGGGGGTATATTTGTGATGGGGGGAATGGTTATTGGCACCAGGGGGGGTATATTGGTGATGGGGGAGGGTGGTATATTGGTCCTGGGGGGGTATATTGGCATCAGGGGGGTATATTGATGCTGGGGGTGGTGGTTATTGGCACCAGGGGGGGTATATTGGTGATGGGGGGGTGGTAATATGGTGATGGGGGGGGTATATTGGTGATGGGGGGTATATTGGTGATGGGGGGTGGTTATTGGCACCAGGGGGGTATATTGGTGATGGGGGGGTTGGTTATTGGCACCAGGGGGGGTATATTGATGATGGGGGGGATGGTATATTGGTGATGGGGGGGTATATTTGCATCGGGGGGGTATATTGGGGTGTGGGGGGTATATTGATGATGGGGGCGGGTATATTGGTGATGGGGGGGTATATTTGTATCAGGGGGTATATTGGTGCTGGGGGGTATATTGGCATCAGGGGGGTATATTGGTGCTGGGGGGGTATATTGATGATGGGGGGGTATGTTGGTGCTGGGGGGGTATATTGATGATGGAGGGGGTATATTGGTGCTGGGGGGTATATTGATGATGGGGGGGGTATATTGGTGCTGGAGGGGTATATTGATGATGGGGGGGTATATTGGTGATGGGGGGGTGGTTATTGGCACCAGGGGGGGTATATTGGTGATGGGGGGGTTGGTTATTGGCACCAGGGGGGTATATTGATGATGGGGGGGATGGTATATTGGTGATGGGGGGGTATATTTGCATCGGGGGGGTATATTGGGGTGTGGGGGGTATATTGATGATGGGGGCGGGTATATTGGTGATGGGGGGGTATATTTGTATCAGGGGGGTATATTGGTGCTGGGGGGTATATTGGCATCAGGGGGTATATTGGTGCTGGGGGGTATATTGATGATGGGGGGTATGTTGGTGCTGGGGGGTATATTGATGATGGAGGGGGTATATTGGTGCTGGGGGGGTATATTGATGATGGGGGGGTATATTGGTGCTGGGGGGGTATATTGATGCTGGGGGGTATATTGGTGCTGGGGGGGGTATATTGGTGCTGGGGGGGTATATTGGCATCAGGGGGGTATATTGATGATGGAGGGGGTATATTGGTGCTGGGGGGTATATTGATGATGGGGGGGTATATTGGTGCTGGGGGGGTATATTGATGATGGGGTGGGTGGTATATTGGTGCTGGGGGGTATATTGGCATCAGGGGGTATATTGGTGCTGGGGGGTATATTGGCATCAGGGGGGTATATTGATGCTGGGGGGTATATTGGCATCAGGGGGGTATATTGATGCTGGGGGGTATATTGGCATCAGGGGGGTATATTGGTGCTGGGGGGGTATATTGGCATCAGGGGGGTATATTGATGCTGGGGGGGTATATTGGCATCAGGGGGGTATATTGATGCTGGGGGGTATATTGGCATCAGGGGGGTATATTGATGCTGGGGGGTATATTGGCATCAGGGGGGTATATTGGTGCTGGGGGGTATATTGGTGTGTGGGGGGGTATATTTGCATCGGGGGGTATATTGATGCTGGGGGGTATATTGGTGCTGGGGGGTATATTGATCATGGGGGGGTATATTGGCATCAGGGGGGGTATATTGGTGCTGGGGGGGTAAATTGGCATCGGGGGGGTATATTGGTGTTGGGGGGTATATTGATGCTGGGGGGTGGTATATTGGTGCTGGGGGGATATATTGGCATCGGGGGGGTATATTGGCATCAGGGGGGGTATATTGGTGCTGGGGGGGATATTGATGATGGGGTGGGTGGTATATTGGTGCTGGGGGGGTATATTGGCATCAGGGGGGTATATTGGTGCTGGGGGGGTATATTGGCATCAGGGGGGTATATTGGTGCTGGGGGGTATATTGGTGTGTGGGGGGGGTATATTTGCATCGGGGGGGTATATTGATGCTGGGGGGTATATTGGTGCTGGGGGGGTATATTGGCACCAGGGGGGTATATTGATCATGGGGGGGTATATTGAGGATGGGGGGGTATATTTGCATCAGAGGGGGTATAGTGATTCTGGGGGGGTATATTGGTGCTGGGGGGGTATATTGATGATGGGGGGTGTATTGATGATGGGGGGGTGTATTGATGATGGGGGGTATATTGGTGCTGGGGGGTATATTGGCATCAGGGGGGTATATTGGCGTTGGGGGGGTATATTGATGCTGGGGGGTATACTGGCATCAGGGGGGTATATTGGTGCTGGGGGGGTATATTGATGCTGGGGGAGGTATCTTGGTGCTGGGGGGGTATATTGATGCTGGGGGGGGTATATTGGTGCTGGGGGGGTATATTGATGCTGGGGGGGGGGTGTCCTCACCCAGGTGTCCATGGTTACAGGCTTCGTGCAGGGGGTCCAGCCACAGTAATCACGGGGGTTCAGGGGGTGCCCCTTAGGAACACAAAGAGGGGGGGGGTGGGGGATGGATTTTAGGGAAAGGGGAGGGGGGGGGGGTGTCTCCTTCCCCATCTCAGGGTGGGTTTAGGGGGTATCCCCCCCCCCCCAAAAATCGACCCCCACCTGCTGGAGGAAGAGGCGGACGCGGCGCAGGTCGCCCTCGATGCAGGCGCGGTGCAGGGGGGTCTCACCCCGCTCGTTACGGCGGTTCCACTGGTTTGGGGGGGGGGGATTAATTAAAGACCCCCCCAAACCCCCAAATTACTTTAAGGGGGTAGGGAGGGGGAAAAAACCCCCCCAACCCCCCTTTTTCTTCCTCCTCTTACCTTGCTGAGCCGCCGGCGTCCCGGGACGCTTTTGGGGTACCCCTCTAGTTCCTCATCTTCCCCCTCTGGAAAAGACACACCCCCCCCCCAAATTTAAGTGACACCCCCCCCCCCCCTTTAAAAAGCCTTGAGACCCCCCCCCCAGCCTCCAATATCCCCCCCTCCCCATCAAATCTACCCCCCCCCCCCCAAATCTTGCCTCCTTCTTCTCCCTCCTCTCACCGCTCTCAGACAGCTCCAGCTCGGTGTCATCTGGTTCTTCCTCCTCTTCTTCCTCTTCCTCTTCCTCATCCTCTTCCTCATCCTCATCCTCCTCTTCCTCTTCCTCAGACCCCCCTCGACCCCCCCCACCCCTTCGAAATGGGTGTCACCGATGAGGGTGCGGAGGGTGCGGAGGCGCCGGAGGATTCGGCGCTATTGGGGGGGGGGAAGAGGATGAGGAGGGGGGAGGAAGGATAAATACCCCCCCCCCTCAATAAATACCCCTGGGGGGGCACTAGACCCCCCCCTTACCTGGAGCCGGGGGGCAGAGGCGGTTTGGGCACGGGCCAGGGCGGTTTGGAGGCAGGAGAGGAGCTGGGGGGGGGGGCACCAGCCTCCTCCAGGGCCAAGGCCAGGTTGAGCCAGGTCTTGCCCTCCTGGGGGGGGGGGGGAAAAGGGGGGGTCAAGGGGGATCAGGGGGGGTCAGGGGGGTTGGGGGATCCCCCTCCCCATCCTCACCCCTCCCCTCGAAGGGATTGAAGCCCCCCCAAAAAGACCTGATGCCCCCACAAAAGACCTGATG
Organism: Hypotaenidia okinawae; assembly: GCA_027925045.1. NCBI lineage: Eukaryota > Metazoa > Chordata > Aves > Gruiformes > Rallidae > Hypotaenidia > Hypotaenidia okinawae. Next base: position 164,722,727 of record BSDF01000002.1, read on the forward strand.
CCCCCCAAAAACCCTGACCCCCCCCAACCAGGGACACTACTGCAAGGACTGCGTGACCCCCAGCGAGTGAGTCAGCTCCCAGTAACCACCAGTAACCACCAGTAACCCCCCAGTAACCACCAGGAACCCCCAGTGAGCTCCTGGGGACTCCCAGTGAGCTCCCAGTTCCCCCCAGTGAGCTCCCAGTGACCCTACATCAAGGACTGCGTGACCCCCAGCGAGTGAGTCAGCTCCCAGTAACCACCAGTAACCACCAGTAACCCCTCAGTCACCCCCAGTGAGCTACTGGGGACTCCCAGTGAGCTCCCAGTTCCCCCCAGTGAGCTCCCAGTGACCCTACATCAAGGACTGCCTGACCGCCAGTGAGTGAGGAAGCTCCCAGTAACCACCAGTAACCACCAGTAACCCCCAGGAACCCCCAGTGAGCTCCTGGGGACTCCCAGTGAGCTCCCAGTTCCCCCCAGTGAGCTCCCAGGGACCCTACATCAAGGACTGCGTGACCCCCAGCGAGTGAGTGACCTCCCAGTAACCACCAGTAACCACCAGTAACCCCCCAGTAACCACCAGGAACCCCCAGTGAGCTCCTGGGGACTCCCAGTGAGCTCCCAGTTCCCCCCAGTGAGCTCCCAGGGACCCTACATCAAGGACTGCGTGACCCCCAGCGAGTGAGTGACCTCCCAGTAACCACCAGTAACCACCAGTAACCCCCAGTAACCCCTCAGTCACCCCCAGTGAGCTACTGGGGACTCCCAGTGAGCTCCCAGTTCCCCCCAGTGAGCTCCCAGTGACCCTACATCAAGGACTGCGTGACCCCCAGCGAGTGAGTCACCTCCCAGTAACCACCAGTAACCACCAGTAACCCACCAGTAACCACCAGTAACCCCCCAGTAACCACCAGTAACCCCCAGTGAGCTACTGGGGACTCCCAGTGAGCTCCCAGTTCCCCCCAGTGAGCTCCCAGTGACCCTACATCAAGGACTGCGTGACCCCCAGCGAGTGAGTCAGCTCCCAGTAACCACCAGTAACCACCAGTAACCCCTCAGTCACCCCCAGTGAGCTACTGGGGACTCCCAGTGAGCTCCCAGTTCCCCCCAGTGAGCTCCCAGTGACCCTACATCAAGGACTGCCTGACCGCCAGTGAGTGAGGAAGCTCCCAGTAACCACCAGTAACCACCAGTAACCCCCCAGGAACCCCCAGTGAGCTACTGGGGACTCCCAGTGAGCTCCCAGTTCCCCCCAGTGAGCTCCCAGGGACCCTACATCAAGGACTGCGTGACCCCCAGCGAGTGAGTCAGCTCCCAGTAACCACCAGTAACCCCCAGTAACCACCAGTAACCACCAGTAACCCCCAGGAACCCCTCAGTCACCCCCAGTGAGCTACTGGGGACTCCCAGTGAGCTCCCAGTTCCCCCCAGTGAGCTCCCAGTGACCCTACATCAAGGACTGCGTGACCCCCAGCGAGTGAGTCAGCTCCCAGTAACCACCAGTAACCACCAGTAACCACCAGTAACCCTCACAGGGATCTCACCCCTCCCCCCCAAAAAATTTGGGGAACCCCCTTGGGGGACCCAATATCCCCCCCCCAAAAGCCCAGACACCCCAAGGCCCCCAAACTCCCCCCAGGGACCCCAAAACCACCCCAAAAACCCTTTGGAACCTCCCCAGAGACCCCAAATGCCCCCCAAGGACCCCAAAATCCCTCCCAGGGACCTCAAACTCCCCCAGGGACCCCAAAACCACCCCAAAAAGGCCCGTGGAACCTCCCTAGGGACCCCAAAACCACCCCAGGGACCCCAAAACCACCCCAAAAGCCCTGAGGAACCTCCCCAGGGACCCCAAAACCACCCCAAAAGCCCTGAGGAACCTTCCCAGAGACCCCAAATCCCCCCTGGGGACCCCAAAACCCCCCCAGAGACCCCAACTCCCCCCTCAAAAGCCCTGAGGAACCTCCCCAGGGACCCCAAACTCCCCCCAGGGACCCCAAAACCACCCCAAAAGCCTTGTGGAACCTCCCCAGGGACCCCAAATGCCCCCCAAGGACCTCAAAATCCCTCCCAGGGACCCTAAACTCCCCCAGGGACCCCAAAACCACCCCAAAAAGGCCTGTGGAACCTCCCTAGGGACCCCAAAACCACCCCAGGGACCCCAAAACCATCCCAAAAGCCCTTTGGAACCTCCCCAGGTTCCCCAAACTCCCCCCAGGGACCCCAAAACCACCCCAAAAGCCCTGAGGAACCTCCCCAGGGACCCCAAAACCACCCCAAAAGCCCTTTGGAACCTCCCCAGGGTCCCCAAACTCCCCCCAGGGACCCCAAAACCATCCCAAAAGCCTTGTGGAACCTCCCCAGGGACCCCAAAATCCCTCCCAGGGACCCCAAAACCCCCCAGAGACCCCAACTCCCCCCTCAAAAGCCCTGAGGAACCTCCCCAGGGACCCCAAAACCACCCCAAAAGCCTTGTGGAACCTCCGCAGGGACCCCAAATGCCCCCTAAGGGCCTCAAAATCCCTCCCAGGGACCCCAAACTCCCCCCAGGGACCCCAAAACCACCCCAAAAAGGCCTGTGGAACCTCCCTAGGGACCCCAAAACCACCCCAGGGACCCCAAAACCATCCCAAAAGCCCTTTGGAACCTCCCCAGGTTCCCCAAACTCCCCCCAGGGACCCCAAAACCACCCCAAAAGCCCTGAGGAACCTCCCCAGGGACCCCAAAACCACCCCAAAAGCCCTTTGGAACCTCCCCAGGGTCCCCAAACTCCCCCCAGGGACCCCAAAACCATCCCAAAAGCCTTGTGGAACCTCCCCAGGGACCCCAAAATCCCTCCCAGGGACCCCAAAACCCCCCAGAGACCCCAACTCCCCCCTCAAAAGCCCTGAGGAACCTCCCCAGGGACCCCAAAACCACCCCAAAAGCCTTGTGGAACCTCCGCAGGGACCCCAAATGCCCCCTAAGGGCCTCAAAATCCCTCCCAGGGACCCCAAACTCCCCCCAGGGACCCCAAAACCACCCCAAAAAGGCCTGTGGAACCTCCCTAGGGACCCCAAAACCACCCCAGGGACCCCAAAACCACCCCAAAAGCCCTGAGGAACCTCCCCAGGGACCCCAAAACCACCCCAAAAGCCCTGAGGAACCTTCCCAGAGACCCCAAATCCCCCCTGGGGACCCCAAAACCCCCCAGAGACCCCAACTCCCCCCTCAAAAGCCCTGAGGAACCTCCCCAGGGACCCCAAACTCCCCCCAGGGACCCCAAAACCACCCCAAAAGCCTTGTGGAACCTCCCCAGGGACCCCAAATGCCCCCCAAGGACCTCAAAATCCCTCCCAGGGACCCTAAACTCCCCCAGGGACCCCAAAACCACCCCAAAAAGGCCTGTGGAACCTCCCTAGGGACCCCAAAACCACCCCAGGGACCCCAAAACCATCCCAAAAGCCCTTTGGAACCTCCCCAGGTTCCCCAAACTCCCCCCAGGGACCCCAAAACCACCCCAAAAGCCCTGAGGAACCTCCCCAGGGACCCCAAAACCACCCCAAAAGCCCTTTGGAACCTCCCCAGGGTCCCCAAACTCCCCCCAGGGACCCCAAAACCATCCCAAAAGCCTTGTGGAACCTCCCCAGGGACCCCAAAATCCCTCCCAGGGACCCCAAAACCCCCCAGAGACCCCAACTCCCCCCTCAAAAGCCCTGAGGAACCTCCCCAGGGACCCCAAAACCACCCCAAAAGCCTTGTGGAACCTCCGCAGGGACCCCAAATGCCCCCTAAGGGCCTCAAAATCCCTCCCAGGGACCCCAAACTCCCCCCAGGGACCCCAAAACCACCCCAAAAGGCCTGTGGAACCTCCCTAGGGACCCCAAAACCACCCCAGGGACCCCAAAACCACCCCAAAAGCCCTGAGGAACCTCCCCAGAGACCCCAAACTCCCCCCAGGGACCCCAAAACCACCCCAAAAGCCCTGAGGAACCTCCCCAGAGACCCCAAATGCCCCCCAAGGACCTCAAAATCCCTCCCAGGGACCCCAACTCCCCCCTCAAAAGCCCTTTGGAACCTCTCCAGGGTCCCCAAACTCCCCCCAGGGACCCCAAAACCACCCCAAAATCACCCCAAAAGCCCTTTGGAACCTCCCTAGGGACCCCAAAACCACCCCAGGGACCCCAAAACCACCCCAAAAGCCCTTTGGAACCTCCCCAGGGACCCCAAACTCCCCCCAGGGACCCCAAAACCATCCCAAAAGCCTTGTGGAACCTCCCCAGGGACCCCAAAATCCCTCCCAGGGACCCCAAACTCCCCCCAGGGACCCCAAAACCACCCCAAAAGCCCTTTGGAACCTCCCCAGGAACCCCAAACTCCCCCCAGGGACCCCAAAACCACCCCAAAAGCCCCGAGGAACCTCTCCAGAGACCCCAAAACCACCCCAGGGACCCCAAAACCATCCCAAAAGCCCTGAGAAACCTCCCCAGAGACCCCAGATGCCCCTCAAGGACCCCCAAAATCCCTCCCAGGGACCCCAGATGCCCCTCAAGGACCCCCAAATCCCTGCCAGGGTCCCCAAAACTCCCCCAGGGACCCCAAACACCACCCCAAAAACCCTTTGGAACCTCCCCAGAGACCCCAGATGCCCCTCAAGGACCCCCAAAATCCCTCCCAGGGACCCCAGATGCCCCTCAAGGACCCCCAAAATCCCTCCCAGGGACCCCAGATGCCCCTCAAGGACCCCCAAAATCCCTCCCAGGGACCCCAGATGCCCCTCAAGGACCCCCAAAATCCCTCCCAGGGACCCCAGATGCCCCTCAAGGACCCCCAAAATCCCTCCCAGGGACCCCAGATGCCCCTCAAGGACCCCCAAAATCCCTCCCAGGGACCCCAGATGCCCCTCAAGGACCCCCAAAATCCCTCCCAGGGACCCCAGATGCCCCTCAAGGACCCCCAAATCCCTGCCAGGGTCCCCAAAACTCCCCCCAGGGACCCCAAACACCACCCCAAAAACCCTTTGGAACCTCCCCAGAGACCCCAGATGCCCCTCAAGGACCCCCAAAATCCCTCCCAGGGACCCCAGATGCCCCTCAAGGACCCCCAAAATCCCTCCCAGGGACCCCAGATGCCCCTCAAGGACCCCCAAAATCCCTCCCAGGGACCCCAGATGCCCCTCAAGGACCCCCAAAATCCCTCCCAGGGACCCCAGATGCCCCTCAAGGACCCCCAAAATCCCTCCCAGGGACCCCAGATGCCCCTCAAGGACCCCCAAAATCCCTCCCAGGGACCCCAGATGCCCCTCAAGGACCCCCAAAATCCCTCCCAGGGACCCCAGATGCCCCTCAAGGACCCCCAAAATCCCTCCCAGGGACCCCAGATGCCCCTCAAGGACCCCCAAAATCCCTCCCAGGGACCCCAGATGCCCCTCAAGGACCCCCAAAATCCCTCCCAGGGACCCCAGATGCCCCTCAAGGACCCCCAAAATCCCTCCCAGGGACCCCAGATGCCCCTCAAGGACCCCCAAAATCCCTCCCAGGGACCCCAGATGCCCCTCAAGGACCCCCAAAATCCCTCCCAGGGACCCCAGATGCCCCTCAAGGACCCCCAAAATCCCTCCCAGGGACCCCAGATGCCCCTCAAGGACCCCCAAAATCCCTCCCAGGGACCCCAGATGCCCCTCAAGGACCCCCAAAATCCCTCCCAGGGACCCCAGATGCCCCTCAAGGACCCCCAAAATCCCTCCCAGGGACCCCAGATGCCCCTCAAGGACCCCCAAAATCCCTCCCAGGGACCCCAGATGCCCCTCAAGGACCCCCAAAATCCCTCCCAGGGACCCCAGATGCCCCTCAAGGACCCCCAAAATCCCTCCCAGGGACCCCAGATGCCCCTCAAGGACCCCCAAAATCCCTCCCAGGGACCCCAGATGCCCCTCAAGGACCCCCAAAATCCCTCCCAGGGACCCCAGATGCCCCTCAAGGACCCCCAAAATCCCTCCCAGGGACCCCAGATGCCCCTCAAGGACCCCCAAATCCCTCCCAGGGACCCCAAACTCCCCCCCCCCCCAGCGCCCCACCTGCAGCGCGGTGCCGGGGTGCAGGTCCAGCTGGTGCCGGTAGTGCCGCGCGGCGCCCGCCGGGTCCCCCAGGTCCCCCAGGGTGGTGGCCAAGGAGCCATGGATGACAGCCACGTCCCCCGCCGGCCGCCCCAGCTCCTGGGCCAGGGCCAGCTGCACCCAGAGACACCCCCAAACCACTCCTCAGTAAGCTAACCCGCCCCCCAAAATCCAGCCATCCCCCCCAAACCCTTCCATCCCCCCCAAAATCCAGCCATCCCCCCTAAAATCCAGCCATCCCCTCCCAAACCCTTCCATCCCCCCCAAAATCCAGCCATCCCCCCTAAAATCCAGCCATCCCCCCCAAAATCCAGCCATCCCCCCCAAAATCCAGCCACCCCCCTCCAAAATCCAGCCATCCCCCCCAAAATCCAGCCATCCCCCCCCAAACCCTTCCATCCCTCCCCAAAATCCAGCCATCCCCCCCAAAATCCAGCCATCCCCCCCAAACCCTTCCATCCCCCCCAAAATCCAGCCATCCCCCCTAAAATCCAGCCATCCCCCCCAAAATCCAGCCATCCCCCCAAAATCCAGCCATCCCCCCCAAAATCCAGCCATCCCCCCCAAACCCTTCCATCCCTCCCCAAAATCCAGCCATCCCCCCCAAAATCCAGCCATCCCCCCCAAACCCTTCCACCCCCCCCAAAATCCAGGTAACCCCCCCAAAATCCAGGTACCCCCCCCAAAATCCAGCCATCCCCCCTAAAATCCAGCCATCTCCCCCTCCAAAATCCAGCCATCCCCCCCCAAAATCCAGCCATCCCCCCCAAACCCTTCCATCCCCCCCAAAATCCAGCCATCCCCCCCAAACCCTTCCATCCCTCCCCAAAATCTAGCCATCCCCCCCAAAATCCAGCCATCCCCCCAAACCCTTCCATCCCCCCAAAATCCAGGTACCCCCCCAAAATCCAGGTACCCCCCCCAAAATCCAGCCACCCCCCTCCAAAATCCAGCCATCCCCCCCAAAATCCAGCCACCCCCCTCCAAAATCCAGCCATCCCCCCCAAAATCCAGCCATCCCCCCCAAACCCTTCCATCCCCCCCAAAATCCAGCCATCCCCCCAAACCCTTCCATCCCCCCCAAAATCCAGGTACTCCCCCCAAAATCCAGGTACCCCCCCCAAAATCCAGCCATCCCCCCTAAAATCCAGCCATCCCCCCCAAAATCCAGCCACCCCCCTCCAAAATCCAGCCATCCCCCCCAAACCCTTCCATCCCCCCCAAAATACAGCCATCCCTCCCCAAAATCCAGCCACCCCCCCAAAATCGAGCCACCCCCCCAAACCCTTCCATCCCCCCCAAAATCCAGCCATCCCCCCCCAAAATCCAGCCATCCCCCCGCCCTCCACCTCCCCAAACCCTATTAATTCACCCCCAAAATCCCCCCAAAACCCCTCCACCTCCCCAAACCCATCCATCCACCCCCAAAACCCCTCCATTCCCCCCAAAACCCCTCCATTCCCCCACCAAATCCCCCCAAAACCCCTCCATTCCCCCCCAAATCCCCTCCACCTCCCCAAAACCCATCCATCCCCCCCAAATCCCCTCCATCTCCCCAAAACCCATCCATCCACCCCCAAAACCCCTCCATTCCCCCCTAAATCCCCCCAAAACCCCTCCACCTCCCCAAACCCATCTATCCACCCCCAAAACCCCTCCATTCCCCCCAAATCCCCCCTACCTCCCCAAAACCCCTCCATTCCCTCCCCAAATCCCCCCAAAACCCCTCATTTCCCCCCCAAATCCCCCCCACCTCCCCAAAACCCCTCCATCCACCCCCAAAATCCCCCCAAAACCCCTCCATTCCCCCCCAAATCCCCCCAAAACCCCTCCATTGCTCCCCAAATCCCCCCAAAACCCCTCCATCAACCCCCAAAACCCCTCCACCTCCCCAAAACCCATCCATCCCCCCCAAATCCCCCCCACCTCCCCAAAACCCCTCCATCTCCCCAAAACCCCTCCATTCCCTCCCCAAATCCCCCCAAAACCCCTCATTTCCCCCCAAATCCCCCCTCACCTCCCCAAAACCCATCCATCCACCCCCAAAATCCACCCCCAAAACCCCTCCATTCACCCCCAAAATCCCCCCAAAACCCCTCCACCTCCCCAAACCCATCTATCCACCCCCAAAACCCCTCCATTCCCCCCAAATCCCCCCTACCTCCCCAAAACCCCTCCATTCCCTCCCCAAAATCCCCCCAAAACCCCTCCATTCCCCCCCAAATCCCCCCAAATCCCCTCCATTCCCCCCAAATCCCCCCTACCTCCCCAAAACCCCTCCATCCACCCCCAAAATCCCCCCAAAACCCCTCCATTCCCCCCAAATCCCCCCAAAACCCATCCATCCCCTCCCAAAATCCCCCCAAAACCCCTCCATTCCCCCCTCAAATCCCCCCCACCTCCCCAAAACCCATCCATCCACCCCCAAAATCCACCCCCAAACCCCCTCATTTCCCCCCCAAATACCCCCCAACTTCCCAAAACCCATCCATCCACCCCCAAAACCCCTCCATCCCCCCCAAAACCCCTCCACCTCCCCAAAACCCCTCCATCTCCCCCCCAAATCCCCTCCACCTCCCCAAAACCCCTCCATCCCCCCCCAAATCCCCTCCACCTCCCCAAAACCCCTCCATTCCCTCCCCAAATCCCCCCAAACCCCCTCATTTCCCCCCAAATCCCCTCCACCTCCCCCAAAACCCTCCATCCCCCCTCAAAATCCCCCCCAATACCCCCTCCATTCCCTCCCCCAAACCTCACCCCCTCTTTTCCCCCCCACCCCCCCCCCCCAAACCTGCTGCTGGTAGCACCCCAGGGCGTGCCCGTAGTGGCCTCCCCTTGAGAAGGCGTCCCCCAGGCGCTCGCAGAGCCCCAGCGCCGTCGCGGTGTCACCGCCGGCGGTCGCCTCGTCCAGGGCCTCCCGTAACCGCGTCACCTTGGTGGCTGGGGAGGGGAGAGGGGGTATTTAGTCCCACACCCCCCCACACACACCCCTAAATTCCCCCCGGTCCCCCCCAGGTGTTGGTGGGGCTGTACCGTAGCGGAGCTGTTGGCGGATGGCGCGGCGTTGCGGCTGTTGCCGCGCTCCCAGGGCGTACGCCTGTTTCAGGGAGCGTCTGGCGGCGGGGAGGTCACCCAGGCTGAGCAGGACCTGGGGTGGGGGGTGGGGGGGATGGAAAAGGGGGTGGGGAGAGGGGGAGAGGGGGTTGAGGGTGGTAGGACACCGGCGGCGGTACCCCTGGAATGGGTGTCACCGCGTCACAGTGGCCCCATCATGAGAACCCACAGGACCAGCTCCCCATCACACCCCTGTTGTGGTGAACACCCATCCCCAGTGTCACCGTGTCACATTGTCCCCCATCCCCATCCCCCCAATCACACCCCTGTTGTGGTGAACCCCCATCCCCGGCGTCACCGCATCACGGTGTCCCCACCATGGCAGAACCCCCATCCCCATCACACACCTGTCATGGTGAACCCCCATCCCCAGTGTCACCATGTCACGTTGTCCCCACCATGGCAGAACCCCCATCCCCATCCCCCCAATCACACCCTGTCATGGTGAACCCCCATCCCCAGTGTCACCGTGTCACGTTGTCCCCACCATGGCAAAGCCCCATCCCTGGCACCAGTGTCACCACGTCACATTGTCCCCACCATGGCAGAACCCCCATCCCCGTCACCCCAATCACACCCCTGTCATGGTGAACCCCCATCCCTGGTGTCACCGTGTCATGTTGTCCCCACCATGGCAGAACCCCCATCCCCATCACCCCAATCACACCCCGTCATGGTGAACCCCCATCCCTGGCGTCACCCCGTCATGGTGTCCCCACCATGGCAGAACCCCCATCCCCATCACCCCAATCACACCCCTGTCATGGTGAACCCCCATCCCCAGTGTCATCCCATCACACTGTCCCCACCATGGCAGAATCCCCATCCCCATCCCCCCAATCACACCCTGTCATGGTGAACCCCCATCCCCAGTGTCACCGTGTCACGGTGTCCCCACCATGGCAGAACCCCCATCCCCATCCCCCCAATCACACCCCTGTCATGGTGAACCCCCATCCCCAGTGTCACCATGTCACGTTGTCCCCACCATGGCAGAACCCCTATCCCCAACACCCCAATCACACCCCTGTCATGGTGAACCCCCATCCCCAGTGTCACCGCGTCACATTGTCCCCACCATGGCAAAGCCCCATCCCCATCACACCCCTGTCGTGGTGAACCCCCATCCCTGGTGTCACCGTGTCACGGTGTCCCCACCATGGCAGAACCCCCATCCCCATCACCCCAATCACACCCTGTCATGGTGAACCTCCATCCCCAGTGTCACCATGTCACGTTGTCCCCACCATGGCAGAACCCCCATCCCCATCCCCCCAATCACACCCCTGTCATGGTGAACTCCCATCCCCGGTGTCACCGTGTCACGGTGTCCCCACCATGGCAGAACCCCCATCCCCATCCCCCCAATCCCACCCCTGCCATGGTGAACCCCCATCCCTGGTGTCACCCTGTCACATTGTCCCCACCACAGCAGAACCCCCATCCCCATCACCCCAATCACACCCCTGTCATGGTGAACCCCCATCCCTGGTGTCACCGTGTCACGTTGTCCCCACCATGGCAGAACCCCCATCCCCATCACCCCAATCACACCCCTGTCATGGTGAACCCCCATCCCCGGTGTCACCGCATCACATTGTCCCCACCATGGTAGAACCCCCATCCCCATCACTCCAATCACACCCCTGTCATGGTGAACACCCATCCCCGGTGTCACCATGTCTCGGTGTCCCCACCATGGCAGAACCCCCATCACTGATACCCCCATCTCACCCCTGTTGTGCTGAACCCCCATCCCCGGTGTCACCGTGTCACGTTGTCCCCACCATGGCAGAACCCCCATCCCCATCCCCCCAATCCCACCCCTGCCATGGTGAACCCCCATACCCAGTGTCACCCCGTCACGTTGTCCCCACCATGGCAGAACCCCCGTCCCCGGTGTCACCCCGGCCTCCCTCACACCACCCCCCTACCCCAGTCCCCCTGTCACCTGCGCGGCGCTGGCGCAACACTCGCTCTCCATCCCCTTCTCCTTCATCCTGCGGGCGCAGTCGCGGGCGCGGCTCAGGCACCTCAGGGCTCCGGAATGTTCCCCGTCCCGGAACTGGATGTGGCCCAGGTTGAAGTAAGCCCGGTAAAGGTCCTCCAGGAAACAGCCCTGCCTGGGGGTAGGGGGGAAGAACAGTGGTGGCACCAGATCACGGCACCGGATCCCGGTGCTGGATCCCATCACTGGGTTGTATCACTGGATCGCAACACCGGATCCCGGTGCTGGGTTGTGTCACCAGATCGTGTCACCCGATCCCATCACTGGGTTGTATCACCAGATCACACCAGATCCCAGTGCTGGGTTGTGTCACCAGATCATGTTACCAGATCCCATCACTGGGTTGTACCACCAGATCACACCAGATCCCAGTGCTGGGTTGTGTCACCAGATCGTGTCACCCAATCCCATCACTGGGTCGTATCACTGGATCACAACACCAGATCCTGGTGCTGGGTTGTGTCACCAGATCGTGTCACCAGATCCCATCACTGGGTTGTATCACTGGATTGCAACACTGGATCCTGGTGCTGGGTTGTATCACCAGATCATGTCACCCGATCCAGTCACTGGGGCGTATCACTGGATCACAACACCAGATCCCAGTGCTGGGTTGTGTCACCATAACATGTCACCAGATCCCATAACTGGGTTGTATCACCAGATCACACCAGATCCCAGTGTTGGGTTGTGTCACCAGATCGTGTCACCCAATCCCATCACTGGGTCGTATCACCAGATTGCAACACGAGATCCCAGTGCTGGGTTGTGCCACTAGATCGTGTCACTGGATCATGTTGCTGGATCCCATCACCAGGTCATATCATTGGATCACAACACCAGATCCCAGTGCTGGGTTGTGTCACCAGATCGTGTCACCCAATCCCATCACTGGGTCGTATCACTGGATCACAACACCAGATCCTGGTGCTGGGTTGTGTCACCAGATCGTGTCACCAGATCCCATCACTGGGTTGTATCACTGGATTGCAACACTGGATCCCGGTGCTGGGTTGTATCACCAGATCATGTCACCCGATCCAGTCACTGGGGCGTATCACTGGATCACAACACCAGATCCCAGTGCTGGGTTGTGTCACCATAACATGTCACCAGATCCCATAACTGGGTTGTATCACCAGATCACACCAGATCCCAGTGTTGGGTTGTGTCACCAGATCGTGTCACCAGATCCCATCACTGGGTCATATCACCAGATTGCAACACGAGATCCCAGTGCTGGGTTGTGCCACTAGATCGTGTCACTGGATCAGGTTGCTGGATCCCATCACCAGGTCATATCATTGGATCACAACACCAGATCCCAGTGCTGGGTTGTGTCACCAGATCGTGTCACCCAATCCCATCACTGGGTCATATTGGAACATGGCACTGGATCACAGCACTGGATCATGGTGCCACAACCCAGTGCCAGGTCATGTCACCAGATTCCAGTGCCAGATCCCATCACCAGGTCATATCACTGGATTGCAACGCTGGATCGTGGCACTGGATCATAGTGCCAGGTCGTGTCACTGGATCGTGTCACTGGATCGCAGTGCTGGGTCACAGCACCGGATCATGCCACTGGATCCCATCACCGTTGTATCACCAGACCGCAATGCCAGATCACGGTGCTGGATCATGGTGCCAGGTCCCATCACCGGATCACAATGCAGGATCACAGTGCTGGATCATGGTGCCGGGTCGTGTCACCAGATCACAGCACCAGATCATGGTGCCAGGTCACAGCACCAAATTGTGTCACCGGATCCCAGTGCCAGATCCCATCACTGGATCACAACGCTGGATTGCAGCACTGTGACCCAATGTCAGGTCGTGTCACCAGATCATGGTGCCAGATCGCACCACTGGGTCACATCATTGGGTCACTGTACCAGATCACATCACCAGATCACATCACCGGATCACGGCACCGGGCCACATCACCAGATCATGGTGCCAGATCACATCACTGGATCGTGGCACTGGATTGGGGCGCCAGGTCATGGCACTGGATCACGGTGCCAGATCGTGGCACCAGATCACCTCACCGGATCACATCACCAGATCACATTACCGGATCATGGTGTTGGATCACAGCACCAGGTCAAATCACCAGATCACAGTGCCAGATCACCTCACCGGATCACAGTGCCGGGTTGTGGCACCAGATCAGATCGCCAGATCACAGTGCCAGATCACATTACCGGATCGTGGTGTTGGATCATGGCACCAGATCACATCACCGGATCCCGGCACCAGATCACAGTGCTGGATCGCAGCACCAGGTCACATCACCGGATCACAGTGCTGGATTGTGGCACCAGATCACATCCCTGGATCATGGTGCCAGGTCGCGGCGCCAGATGGCAGCACCAGATCACCTCACCAGATCGCCACACCAGATCAACCGCCGGATTGCGGCACCAGATCACATTGCCAGATCACATTGCCAGATCACACACTGGTCCACAGTGCCAGATCACATTACCGGATCACGGTGTTGGATCATGGCACCAGATCACATCACCGGATCACAGCACATCGCTGGACCACGGTGCTGGGTCATGGCGCCAGACCACAGTGCCAGATCACATCACCAGATCACATCACCAGATCACATTACTGGATCATGGTGTTGGATCATGGCCCCAGGTCACATCACCTGATCACAGCACCAGATCACAGCACCGGATCCTAGCAGCAGATCACATCATTGGATCACGGTGTCGGATCACGGCACCAGGTGACATCACCGGATGGTGTCACCGGATCCCAGCGGCAGATCACAGTGCCTGAGGGCATCCCCAGGTGGCATCCCCAGATCACATCCCCCCGTGGTTGGCTTCCCCCTGCCAGAGGATCCCCACGGGTGGATCCCGTACTCGGCCAGGAAGACGCTCCTCTTGATGTAGCGGTCGCGCTTGGCGGGCTCCTTCAGGCTGTCGTACACCAAGGCCAGGTTGAGGTAGAGCCGCGTCCTCATCTCCGCCCGCTCCCGCTCCGACACGGCTCCTGACGGAAGGACAGGATCCCAACCAGTCCCAACCAGTCCCGACCAGTCCTGACCAGTCCCACCCATCTTCTACCCAAGTGTAATCCCCGGGGCGCCTCGTTATCTGGCCTCTTTCATTGCTCAACCACCTCCTGCCAACACCCACTGGTCCTTCCCATGGGGGATCCACCCCATGGAGGATCCACCGCATGGAGGATCCACCCCATGGGGGATCTGTCCCATGGGGGATCCTTCCCATGGAGGATCCAGATCTGTCCCGTGGGGTTCCATCCCATGGAGGATCCAGATCCTTCCCATGGAGAATCCACCCCATGGAGGATCCAGATCCTTCCTATGGAGGGTCCACCCCATGGAGGATCCACCTCATGGAAGATATGTCTCATGGAGGATCCACCCCATGGAGGATCCACCTCATGGAGGATCCATCCCATGGGGGATCTGTCCCGTGGGGGATACTTCCCATGGAGGATCCACCGCATGGAGGATCCAGATCTGTCCTGTGGGGTTCCATCCCATGGAGGATCCATCTCATGGAGGATCCAGATCCTTCCCATGGAGGATCCACCCCATGGAGGGTCCAGATCTGTCCTGTGGGGTTCCATCCATAGAGGATCCATCTCATGGAGGATCCAGATCCTTCCCATGGAGGATCCACCCCATGGAGGATCCAGATCTGTCCTGTGGGGTTCCATCCCATGGAGGATCCACCCCATGGAGGATCTATCCCATGGAGGATCCACCTCATGGAAGATCTGTCTCATGGAGGATCCACCTCATGGAGGATCCATCCCATGGGGGATCTGTCCCGTGGGGTTCCATCCCATGGAGGATGCATCTCACGGAGGATCTGTCTCTAGGAGGATGCACCTCATGGAGAATCCATCCCATGGAGGATCCACCTCATGGAGGATCCAGATCCTTTCACCTCATGGAGGATCCATCCCATGGAGGATCTGTCCCATGGGGTTCCACCTCATGGAGGATCCATCTTATGGAGGATCCACCTCATGGAGGATCCATCCCATGGAGGATCTGTCCCGTGGGGTTCCACCTCATGGAGGATCCATCCCATGGAGGATCCATCCCATGGGGGATCCATCCCTTGGGAGTGACCACCAACCCCTGGGCCCAACCAACCACCCCTGGGCCCAACCACCAACCTTTAGGCCTAACCACCCACCCTTGGGCCCAACCACCCATGCCTCGGCCCAACCACCAACCCCTGGGCCCCACCACCCACCTTTAGGCCCCACCACCCACCTTTAGGCCCCACCACCCACCTTTAGGCCCCACCACCCACCTTTAGGCCCCACCACCCACCTGGCACCTTCCCAAGCCACAACCCCTTCTCCTCATCACCCGGAATGTCCCCAGTGACCCAGAATGTCCCCCCCACTACTTCTTTGGTCCCCACCCTCCAGGCTCTCAACCCTTGGGTCCAACCACCACCCCCTGGGCCATATCACCCACCTCTGGGCCCAACAACCAACCCTTGGGCCCAACCACCTGCCCCTTGGCCCAACAACCAACCCCTGGGCCCGACCACCAACCTCTGGGCCAAATCACCTACCCCTAGGCCCAACAACCAACCCCTTGGCCCAACAACCAACCCCTGGGCCCAACCACCCACCCCTAGGCCCAACCACCCACGCCTCGGCCCAACCACCGACCCCTGGGCCCGACCACCGACCCTTTGGGCCCAACCACCTGCCCCCTGGCCCACCAACCAACCCCTGAGCCTGACCACCACCCACCTTTAGGCCCCACCACCCACCTTTAGGCCCCACCACCCACCTTTAGGCCCCACCACCCACCTTTAGGCCCCACCACCCACCTGGTGCCTTCCCAAGCCACAACCCCTTCTCCTCATCAACTGGAATGTCCCCCACACTCCCAGTCCCCACCCTCCAGGCTCTCAACCCTTGGGCCCAACCACACAGCCCTCAGGCCCAACCACCAGCCCTCAGGCCCAACCACCCACCCCTAGGCCCAACAGCCAACCACCCCTGGGCCCGACCAACCACCCCTGGGCCCAACCACCAACCTTTAGGCCTAACCACCCACCCTTGGGCCCAACCACCCATATCTCGGCCCAACCACCGACCCCTGGGTCCCACCACCCACCTTTAGGCCCCACCACCCACCTTTAGGCCTCACCACCCACCTGGCGCCTTCCCAAGCCACAACCCCTTCTCCTCATCACCCGGAATGTCCCCAGTGACCTGGAATGTCCCCCCTTTGATCCTCACCCTCCAGGCTCTCAACCCTTGCCTCAAGAACCAACCCTTGGGCCCAACCACCAACCTCTGGGCCAAATCACCCACCCCTTGGCCCAACAACCAACCCTTGGGCCTGACCACCAACCTCTGGGCCTGACCACCCATCCCTGGGCCCAACCACCAACTTTTAGGCCCCACCACCCACCCTTTAGGCCCCACCACCCACCCTTGGGCCCCACCACCCACCTGGCACCTTCCCAAGCCACAACCCCTTCTCCTCATCACCCGGAATGTCCCCAGTGACCTGGAATGTCCCCCCCTTGGTCCCCACCCTCCAGGCTCTCAACCCTTGGGCCCAACCACCGACCCCTCAAGCCCAACCACCCGCCCCTGGGCCTGACCACCAACCCCTGGGCCCGACCACCACCCACCTTTAGGCCCCACCACCCACCTTTAGGCCCCACCACCCACCTGGTGCCTTCCCAAGCCACAACCCCTTCTCCTCATCAACTGGAATGTCCCCCCACTCCCAGTCCCCACCCTCCAGGCTCTCAACCCTTGGGCCCAACCACCAGCCCTCAGGCCCAACCACCAGCCCTCAGGCCCAACCACCCACCCCTAGGCCCAACAGCCAACCACCCCTGGGCCCAACCACCAACCTTTAGGCCTAACCACCCACCCTTGGGCCCAACCACCCATGCCTCGGCCCAAACACCGACCCCTGGGCCCCACCACCCACCTTTAGGCCCCACCACCCACCCTTTAGGCCCCACCACCCACCCCTGGGCCCAACCACCCACCTTTAGGCCCCACCACCCACCCGGCGCCTTCCCAAGCCACAACCCCTTCTCCTCATCACCCGGAATGTCCCCAGTGACCTGGAATGTCCCCCCCTTGGTCCCCACCCTCCAGGCTCTCAACCCTTGGGCCCAACCACCAGCCCTCGAGCCCAACCACCGACTCCTCAGCCCAACCACCCAACCCCCAGGCCCAACAACCAACCCTTGGGCCCAACCACACACCCTCAGGCCCAACCACCCACCCCTGGGCCCAATCACCCACCCCTGGGCCCAATCACCCACCCCTGGGCCCAATCACCCATGCCTCGGCCCAACCACCGACCCCTGGGCCCCACCACCCACCTTTAGGCCCCACCACCCACCTTTAGGCCCCACCACCCACCTTTAGGCCTCACCACCCACCTGGCGCCTTCCCAAGCCACAACCCCTTCTCCTCATCACCCGGAATGTCCCCAGTGACCCGGAATGTCCCCCCTTTGATCCTCACCCTCCAGGCTCTCAACCCTTGCCTCAAGAACCAACCCTTGGGCCCAACCACCAACCTCTGGGCCAAATCACCCACCCCTTGGCCCAACAACCAACCCTTGGGCCTGACCACCAACCTCTGGGCCTGACCACCCATCCCTGGGCCCAACCACCAACTCTTAGGCCCCACCACCCACCCTTTAGGCCCCACCACCCACCCTTGGGCCCCACCACCCACCTGGCACCTTCCCAAGCCACAACCCCTTCTCCTCATCACCCGGAATGTCCCCAGTGACCTGGAATGTCCCCCCTTGGTCCCCACCCTCCAGGCTCTCAACCCTTGGGCCCAACCACCGACCCCTCAAGCCCAACCACCCGCCCCTGGGCCTGACCACCAACCCCTGGGCCCGACCACCGACCCTTTGGGCCCAACCACCTGCCCCCTGGCCCACCAACCAACCCCTGAGCCTGACCACCACCCACCTTTAGGCCCCACCACCCACCTTTAGGCCCCACCACCCACCTTTAGGCCCCACCACCCACCTTTAGGCCCCACCACCCACCTTTAGGCCCCACCACCCACCCGGCGCCTTCCCAAGCCACAACCCCTTCTCCTCATCACCCGGAATGTTCCCAGTGACCCGGAATATCCCCCCCCACCCCCCTTCTTTGGTCCCCACCCTCCAGGCTCTCCTCCACCAGGCCCAGGCTGGTGAGGAAGGCCTTCTCGGCCTGGCGCAGCGCCGCCGGCTCCTCGCCGCCCGCCTGACTCTCGGCCATGATGATGTAGGTGCGGCCGATGGTTGCCCAGGCCCGTTGTTCCTCAGCCACGTCTGACAGGGACCGGGCCAGTTCCAGGTGTTGCCGTTGGTGCTGGGGGGCGGAAAGAGGGAGAGGAAAGGCCATATGGTGATTTTGGGGGTGCCAAGAGGGATACAGGATGCTCCCCAGCACCCCATGTGAAATCAAGGGGGTTGAGGGACTGGGAGGGGTTGGGGGGAGGGTTGCTGAGGGACTGGGGTGGGATTTGGGGGTTTGAGGGACTATGTGGGGCGCTTGAGGGAGTGGGGGTGGGATTTGGGGGGCTTGAAGGACTATGTGGGGGGCTTGAGGGGGGGTGGGATTTGGGGGACTTGAGGGAGTGGGGGGTGGGATGTGGGGGGCTCAAGGGAGTGGGGGTGGGATTTGGGGGACTTGAGGGACTGGGGCAGTGGGATTGTGGGGCTTTAGGGACTGGGGGAGGGATTAGGGGGTTTATAACTGGGGCAGTGGGATTGGGGGGGCTTTAGGGAGTGGGGGGTTGATTTGGGGGGACTTAAGGGATTGGGACAGTGGGATTGGGGGGCTTTAGGGACTGGGGGATGGGATTGGGGGGGCTTTAGGGACTGGAGGGGGGTGGGATTGGGGGGAGCTTTAGGGACTGGGGGGCAGGATTGGGGGAGTTTAGGGACTGGTGGGGCAGGATTAGGGGGGCTTTAGGGACTGGGGGGCAGGAGTAGGGGGCATTAGGGAGTGGTGGGGCAGGATTAGGGGGCAGGATTGGAGGGGGTTTAGGGACTGCGGGGGCAGGATTAGGGGAGCTTCAGGGACTGGGGGGCTTCAGGGACTGGGGGGCAGGATTGGGGGGTGCTTTAGGGACTGGTGGGGTGGGATTGAGGGGGCTTCAGGGACTGGGGGGAGCAGGATTGGAGGGGGTTTAGGGCCTGGGGGGCAGGATTAGGGGGGCTTTAGGGACTGCAGGGGCAGGATTAGGGGAGCTTCAGGGACTGGGGGGCAGGATTAGGGGGCAGGATTGGGGGGCTTCAGGGACTGGGGGGCCAGGATTGGGGGGCTTTAGGGACTGGGGGGGCAGGATTGGGGGGACTGAAGGCCTGGGGTGTGACGGGGAAGATCAGGAACCGCGGCAGCAGGATTAGGTGGTGGGTGGGTGGTGGGGGCAGGATTTTGGGGGGGGGTGTGTGTTTATACCCACAAATCCCACCCCCCTTTAACACCCCCCTTAGCTCACCCTCAGGGCAGCCTGGTAGCGCCCCAACTCTGCCAGGCGCTCCCCAATCTTCCGATGAGCCACGGCGCAGCCGATGCCGCCGCCGGCGCCTTCCAGCAGCCGCAGCTCCCGCCGGTGCTCCTCCAGAGCCTCCTCATAACGACCTAGGGAGGAGGAGGGAAAAGGGGGGCTTAAGAAAGGTTTTGGGGGGGTCCCAAGCGCCCCCCCAATCCTCTACAGACCGTACCATGGCTGGCCAGGATCTCCCCAAGCTGGTTGCAGAGGGCGGCCGCCTGCGCCGGGTTCCCCCGCGTTCCGCCTTCTCCTTCGCCCTCTGGAGCTCTGGGGGGAAAAAGGGGGGGAAAAAGGGGGAAGGGGGGTTCAGGACCCCCCCCCTTAAAGATGTTTGGGTTTGGAGGGTGCCCCCCACCCCCAAACCTCTCACCCCAACTACCTCCCTGAAGCAGGTTGGGGAAAGGGCAGCCCCCCCCGCTTCACCGATGCTTGGGTGGGATGGGTATGGGGGGGCTTGAGGAAGGGGGGTGGGATTTTGGGGGGCTTGAGGGAATGGGGGTATTGGGGGGGTTGACAGGACTCGGGGGGCTTGAGGGAATTGGGGGGATTGGGATTGGGGGGGCTTGAAGGATTGGGGGGGCATTGAGGGGTTGAGGGACTTGGGGGGGTTGGGGGGCTTGAGGGGACTGGAGAGGGATTGGGGGGTTGATGGGACTGGGGGGGCTTGAGGGAATTGGGGGGATTGGGATTGGGGGGCTTGAAGGACTGGGAGGGGATTGGGGGGTTGAGGGAAGTGGGGGGGATTGGGGGGGCTTGAGGGAATTGGGGGTGGGATCTGGAGGGTTGAGGGACTGGGGGTACTGGGGGGGTTGACAGGACTGAGGGGGCTTGAGGGAATTGGGGGGATTGGGGGGCTTGAAGGACTGAGGGGGGATTGGGGGTTGAGGGGACTGGGGGGATCAGGGGGTCTTGAGGGGACTGGAGAGGGATTGGGGGGGTTGATGGTACTGGGGGGGCTTGAGGGTATTGGGGGGATTGAGATTGGGGGGCTTGAAGGACTGGGGGGATTGGAAGGGTTGAGAGGAGTGGGGGGATTGGGGGGACTTGAGGGAATTGGGGGTGGGATTGGGGGGCTTGAGGGAATTGGGGGGGGCATGGGGGGGTTGATGGGAGTGGGGGGGCTTGAGGGAATTGGGGGGATTGGGGGGCTTGAAGGACTTGGGGGGCTTGAAGGACTGCGGGGGACTGGGGGGGCTTGAGGGAATTGGGGGGATTGGGATTGGGGGGGCTTGAGGGACTGGGGGGATTGGAGGGTGCTCCCCCCACCCCCAAACCTCTCACCCCAACTACCTCCCTGAAGCAGGTTGGGGAAGGGGCAGCCCCCCCCGCTTCACGGATGCTTGGGTGGGATGGGTATGGGGGGGCTTGAGGAAGTTGGGGGGGGGATTTGGGGGGATTGAGGGACTTGGGGAGGGGTTGGGGGGGTTGATGGGAGTGGGGGGGCTTGAGGGAATTGGGGGGATTGGGACTGGGGGGGCTTGAGGGACTGGGGGGGATTGGGGTGTTGAGGGGAGTGGGGGGGATTGGGGGGGTTGAGGGAATTGGGGGGTGGGATTTGGGGGCTTGAGGGAATGGGGGGATTGGGATTGGGGGGCTTGAAGGATTGGGGGGGCATTGAGGGGGTTGAGGGACTTGGGGGGGATTGGGGGGCTTAAGGGGACTGGAGAGGGATTGGGGGGGTTGATGGAACTGGGGGGGCTTGAGGGAATTGGGGGGATTGGGATTGGGGGGCTTGAAGGACTGGGAGGGGATTGGGGGGTTGAGGGGAGTGGGGGGATTGGGGGGCTTGAGGGAATTGGGGGTGGGATCTGGAGGGTTGAGGGACTGGGGGTACTGGGGGGTTGACAGGACTGAGGGGGGCTTGAGGGAATTGGGGGGATTGGGGGGCTTGAAGGACTGAGGGGGGATTGGGGGGTTGAGGGGACTGGGGGGGATCAGGGGGTCTTGAGGGGACTGGAGAGGGATTGGGGGGGTTGATGGTACTGGGGGGGCTTGAGGGTATTGGGGGGATTGAGATTGGGGGGCTTGAAGGACTGGGGGGATTGGAAAGGTTGAGGGGAGTGGGGGGGATTGGGGGGACTTGAGGGAATTGGGGGGTGGGATTGGGGGGGCTTGAGGGAATGGGGGTACTGGGGGGTTGACAGGACTGAGGAGGGCTTGAGGGAATTGGGGGGGTATGGGGGGGTTGAGGAGACTGGGGGGAATTGGGGGGTCTTGAGGGGACTGGAGAGGGATTGGGGGGTTGATGGGAGTGGGGGGGCTTGAGGGAGTTGGGGGGTGGGATTGGGGGGCTTGAGGGAATTGGGGGGTGGGATTTGGGGGGCTTGAGGGAATGGGGGGATTGGGATTGGGGGGCTTGAAGGACTGGGGGGCTTGAAGGACTGGGGGGGCATTGAGGGGGTTGAGGGACTTGGGGGGGTTGGGGGTCTTGAGGGGACTGGAGAGGGATTGGGGGGGTTGATGGTACTGGGGGGCTTGAGGGAATTGGGGGGATTGAGATTGGGGGGCTTGAAGGACTGGGGGGGATTGGGGGGCTTGAGGGAATTGGGGGGTGGGATCTGGGGGGCTTGAGGGACTGGGGGGGGATTGGGGGTGTTGTGGGACTGGGGGGATTGGGGGGCTGAGGGGACTGGGGGGGAGTCTTGGGGGTCCTGGGGGGGCTCAGAAGGGTCTCAGGGAGCTTGGGGTGGGGGTGGTCCCCAGAAGGGTCCTGGGTGGGCTGTGTGGGGGCACAGGGGTGTGTTGGAAGGTCCCAGGGGGTCTCAGGGGTCCCAGGGAGTCCCAAGGGGCTCAGGGGGGGTCCCAGGGGTCTCAGTGGTCCTGGGGGGTCCCTTAGGGGGTCCCAGATGGTCCCTGGGGTGAGCTCAAGGGGTTTCAAGGCATTCCTGGGGGGGCTCAGGGGGGTCCCAGGAGGGTCCTGGGGGTGCTCAGGGGGTCCCAGGAGGGTCCTGGGGGGCTGAGGGGGGTTGCTCAGGGGGTCCTAGGGGTTCAGGACGCTCTGGGGGTCCCTCAGGGAGTCCCAGGGAGAGCTCTGGGGGGTCTCAGGGGGTCCCTCAGGGAGTCCTGGGGGGCTCTCAGGGGTCCCTCAGAGGCTCAAAGGGGTCCCAGGGGGTTCTGGGGGCTCAGAGGGTCCCTCAGGGGGTCCCTCAGAGGCTCAAGGGGGTCCCAGGGGGTCCTGGGGGCTCAGGGGTCCCTCAGGGGGTCCTTCAGAGGCTCAAGGGGGCCCCAGGGGTCCTGGGGCTCAGAGGGTCCCTCAGTGGCTCCCTCGGAGGCTCAAGGGGGTCCCAGAGGGTCCTGGGGGCTCAGAGGGTCCCTCAGAGGCTCAAGGGGCCCCAGGGGGTCCTGGGGGCTCAGAGGGTCCCTCAGAGGCTCAAGGGGGTCCCAGAGGGTCCAGGGGGGCTGAGGGGGGTTGTTCAGGGGGTCTCAGGGGTTCAGGACGCTCTGGGGGTCCCTCAGGGAGTCCCAGGGAGAGCTCTGGGGGGTCTCAGAGGGTCCCTCAGAGGCTCAAGGGGGTCCCAGGGGGTCCTGGGGGGCTCAGAGGGTCCCTCAGGGGGTCCCTCAGAGGTTCAAGGGGGTCCCAGAGGGTCCAGGGGGGCTGAGGGGGTTGCTCAGGGGCTCCCAGGGGTTCAGGACGCTCTGGGGGGTTCCTCAGGGAGTCCCAGGGAGAGCTCTGGGGGGTCTCAGGGGGCCCTGAGGAGGCTCAAGGGGTCCCTCAGGGGTCCCGGGGCCTCAGGGGGTCCCAAGGAGGCCCAGGGGGTCCCTCAGGGGGCTCAGGGTGTCCTGGAGGTCTCGGGGGGGGTCAGGGAGTCCCTCAGGGGGCTCTCAGGGCTCCAGAGGGTCCCTCGGAGGCCCCGGGGGTCCCTCAGGGGGCTCGGGGGTCCCTCAGGGGGCTCAGGGGTCCCTCAGGGGGTCCCTCGGGGGGCCCGGGGACTCAGAGGTCCGGGGGTCCCAAGGAGGCTCAGGGGGTCCCTCAGGAGTCCCGGGGGCCCTCAGGGGGCTCAGGGGGGGCGCAGGGGGTCCCTCAGAGGCTCAAGGGGTCCCTCAGGGGGTCCCCCGGGGGTCCCGGGGCCTCAGAGGGGGCTCAGGGGGTCCCTCAGGGGGCTCAGGGGGGCTCAGAGGGTCCCAAAGAGGCTCAGGGGGTCCCTCAGGGGGCTCAGGGGTCTCTCAGGGCTCCAGAGGGTCCCTCAGGTGTCCCGGGGGTCCCTCAGGGGGCTCAGGGGGGCTCAGAGGGTCCCAAAGAGGCTCAAGGGGTCCCTCAGGGGTCCCGGGGGTCCCTCAGGGGGCTCAGGGGGGCTCAGGGGGTCCCAAAGAGGCTCATGGGGTCCCTCAGGGGCCCCGGGGGTCCCTCACGGGTCCTGGGGGTCCCTCAGGGGGCTCAGGGGGGCTCAGGGGGTCCCAGAGGCTCAAGGGGTCCCTCAGGGGCCCCGGGGGTCCCTCAGGGGTCCTGGGGGTCCCTCAGGGGGCTCAGGGGGGGCTCAGGGGGTCCCAAAGAGGCTCAAGGGGTCCCTCAGGGGTCCCGGGGGTCCCTCAGGGGCCTCAGGGGGGCGCAGGGGGTCCCAAAGAAGCTCAAGGGGTCCCTCAGGGGTCCTGGGGGTCCCTCAGGGGACTCAGGGGTCCCGGAGGTCTCAGGGGGGCTCGGGAGCCCCTCAGGGTTCCAGAGGGTCCCTCAGGGGGCTCAGGGGGTGCGGAGGTTTCGGGGGGGGGGCTCAGGGGGTCCCTCAGGGGTCCCGAGGTTCCCTCAGGGGGCTCAGGGGGGTCTCTCGGGGGGTCCCTCAGAGGCTCAAGGGGTCCCTCAGGGGTCCCAGGGCCTCAGGGGTTATGGGGGGTCCCGAGGAGGCCCAAGGGGTCCCTCAGGGGGGTCCCGGGGGTCCCTCAGGGGGTTCAGGGGGGCTCGGGGGTCCCGGGGGTCCCTCAAGGGGCTCAGGGGGGCTCAGGGGGTCCCTCGGAGGCTCAGGGGTCCCTCAGGGGCCCCGGGGGTCCCTCAGGGGTCCTGGGGGTCCCTCAAGGGGCTCTGGGGGGGCTCTGGGGTCCCTCGGAGGCTCAGGGGGTCCCTCAGGGGTCCCGGAGGTCTCAGGGGGTCCCTCAGGGGTCCTGGGGGTCCCTCAGGGGGCTCAGGGGGGCTCACGGGGTCCCAAAGAGGCTCAAGGGGTCCCTCAGGGGTCCCTCCCCCTCCCCCTCCCCTCCCCTCGCCCCTCCCCCACTCACGGCGAATCTCCTTCTCCGCGCTCATCGCCGCGCGCCTCCCGCCTAACGGGCTCGTCCCGCCCCCTCCCCCCGCCGCTGCCGCGCCATTGGTCCTCGCCCCGCCCCTCCCAGCCAATGGGCGCCGGGGAAGGGAGGGAGGAGGCGGGTTTCATTGGGCGGAGCTGGGGAAGGGGCGAGGGGATTGGCGGAAGGAGCGGGAAAGGGGCAGGGAGGGGAGGGCGAGGGGCATGATGGGAAGGGGTGGGGCCTGTCCGCTCCCAGTGCTCCTAGTAGGACCCAGTATAACCCAGTATAACCCAGAAAGGGCTCCCAGGGCTTCCCAGTGCTCCCAGTAGAGCCCAGTATAACCCAGCACAGGGCTCCAAGAGCTCCCCAGGACCCCCAGTGCTCCCCAGTGCCTCCCAGTGCTCCCAGTAGGACCCAGCGCAGCCCTCCCAGTGCGTCCCAGTGCGCCCAGTATAACCCAGCACAGCGGTCCCAGTCCCTCCAGTGCTTCCCAGTGCGTTCCAGTACGTCCCAGTGCTCCCCAGAGCCCCCAACACAGGGCTCCTAAGGCCTCCCAGTGCTCCCAGTAGGACCCAGCACAGGGCTCCCAGTGCTCCCAGTAGAACCCAGTAGAACCCAGTAGAACCCAGTAGAACCCAGCACAGTGCTCCCAGTATAACCCAGAAAGGGCTCCCAGGGCTTCCCAGTGCTCCCAGTAGAACCCAGTATAACCCAGCACAGGGCTCCCAGTGCTCCCAGTATAACCCAGCACAGGGCTCCCAGTGCTCCCAGTAGAACCCAGTATAACCCAGTATAACCCAGCACAGGGCTCCCAGTATAACCCAGTATAACCCAGCACAGGGCTCCAAGGGCTCCCAGTATAACCCAGTATAACCCAATAAAACCCAGCAGAGGGCTCCCAGTGCTCCCAGTAGAACCCAGCACAGGGCTCCCAGTGCTCCTAGTAGGACCCAGTATAACCCAGTATAACCCAGCACAGCGCTCCCAGTATAACCCAGAAAGGGCTCCCAGGGCTTCCCAGTGCTCCCAGTAGAGCCCAGTATAACCCAGCACAGGGCTCCAAGGGCTCCCCAGGACCCCCAGTGCTCCCCAGTGCCTCCCAGTGCTCCCAGTAGGACCCAGCGCAGCCCTCCCAGTGCATCCCAGTGCACCCAGTATACCCTACCACAGCGGTCCCAGTCCCCCCAGTGCTTCCCAGTGCGTCCCAGTGCTCCCAGTATAACCCAGTATAACCCAGCACAGGGCTCCCAGTGCTCCCAGTATAACCCAGCACAGGGCTCCCAGTAGAACCCAGAAAGGGCTCCCAGGGGCTCCCAGTGCTCCCAGTATAACCCAGCACAGGGCTCCAAGGGCTCCCAGTATAACCCAGTATAGCCCAGCACAGGGCTCCCAGTAGAACCCAGCACAGGGCTCCCAGGGGCTCCCAGTGCTCCCAGTATAACCCAGCACAGGGCTCCCAGTACTCCCAGTGCTCCCAGTAGAACCCAGTATAACCCAGCACAGGGCTCCCAGGGCTCCCCAGTGCTCCCAGTATAACCCAGCACAGGGCTCCCAGTATAACCTAGCATAACCCAGCACAGGGCTCCCAGTGCTCCCAGTAGAACCCAGTATAACCCAGTAGAACCCAGCACAGGGCTCCAAGGGCTCCCAGTATAACCCAGTATAACCCAATAAAACCCAGCAGAGGGCTCCCAGTGCTCCCAGTAGAACCCAGCACAGGGCTCCCAGTGCTCCTAGTAGGACCCAGTATAACCCAGTATAACCCAGCACAGCGCTCCCAGTATAACCCAGAAAGGGCTCCCAGGGCTTCCCAGTGCTCCCAGTAGAGCCCAGTATAACCCAGCACAGGGCTCCAAGGGCTCCCCAGGACCCCCAGTGCTCCCCAGTGCCTCCCAGTGCTCCCAGTAGGACCCAGCACAGGGCTCCCAATGCGTCCCAGTGCTCCCAGTATAACCCAGCACAGCGGTCCCAGTCCCCCCAGTGCTTCCCAGTGCTCCCCAGAGCCCCCAGCACAGTGCTCCCAGGGCCTCCCAGTGCTCCCAGTATAACCCAGTATAACCCAGCACAGGGCTCCCAGTGCTCCCAGTATAACCCAGCACAGGGCTCCAAGGGCTCCCAGTATAACCCAGCACAGTGCTCCCAGGGCCTCCCAGTGCTCCCAGTATAACCCAGTATAACCCAGCACAGGGCTCCAAGGGCTCCCAGTATAACCCAGTATAACCCAGCACAGGGCTCCCAGTACTCCCAGTAGAACCCAGCACAGTGCTCCCAGTAGAACCCAGCACAGGGCTCCCAGGGGCTCCCAGTGCTCCCAGTATAACCCAGCACAGGGCTCCCAGTACTCCCAGTGCTCCCAGTAGAACCCAGTATAACCCAGCACAGGGCTCCCAGGGCTCCCCAGTGCTCCCAGTATAACCCAGCACAGGGCTCCCAGTAGAACCTAGCATAACCCAGCACAGGGCTCCCAGTGCTCCCAGTAGAACCCAGTATAACCCAGTAGAACCCAGCACAGGGCTCCAAGGGCTCCCAGTATAACCCAGTATAACCCAATAAAACCCAGCAGAGGGCTCCCAGTGCTCCCAGTAGAACCCAGCACAGGGCTCCCAGTGCTCCTAGTAGGACCCAGTATAACCCAGTATAACCCAGCACAGCGCTCCCAGTATAACCCAGAAAGGGCTCCCAGGGCTTCCCAGTGCTCCCAGTAGAGCCCAGTATAACCCAGCACAGGGCTCCAAGAGCTCCCCAGGACCCCCAGTGCTCCCCAGTGCCTCCCAGTGCTCCCAGTAGGACCCAGCGCAGCCCTCCCAGTGCGTCCCAGTGCGCCCAGTATAACCCAGCACAGCGGTCCCAGTCCCTCCAGTGCTTCCCAGTGCGTTCCAGTACGTCCCAGTGCTCCCCAGAGCCCCCAACACAGGGCTCCTAAGGCCTCCCAGTGCTCCCAGTAGAACCCAGTATAACCCAGTAGAACCCAGCACAGTGCTCCCAGTATAACCCAGAAAGGGCTCCCAGGGCTTCCCAGTGCTCCCAGTAGAACCCAGTATAACCCAGCACAGGGCTCCCAGTGCTCCCAGTGCTCCCAGTAGAACCCAGTATAACCCAGCACAGGGCTCCCAGTGCTCCCAGTATAACCCAGCACAGGGCTCCCAGTGCTCCCAGTAGAACCCAGTATAACCCAGTATAACCCAGCACAGGGCTCCCAGTATAACCCAGTATAACCCAGCACAGGGCTCCAAGGGCTCCCAGTATAACCCAGTATAACCCAATAAAACCCAGCAGAGGGCTCCCAGTGCTCCCAGTAGAACCCAGCACAGGGCTCCCAGTGCTCCTAGTAGGACCCAGTATAACCCAGTATAACCCAGCACAGCGCTCCCAGTATAACCCAGAAAGGGCTCCCAGGGCTTCCCAGTGCTCCCAGTAGAGCCCAGTATAACCCAGCACAGGGCTCCAAGGGCTCCCCAGGACCCCCAGTGCTCCCCAGTGCCTCCCAGTGCTCCCAGTAGGACCCAGCGCAGCCCTCCCAGTGCATCCCAGTGCACCCAGTATACCCTACCACAGCGGTCCCAGTCCCCCCAGTGCGTCCCAGTGCGCCCAGTATAACCCAGCACAGCGGTCCCAGTCCCTCCAGTGCTTCCCAGTGCGTTCCAGTACGTCCCAGTGCTCCCCAGAGCCCCCAACACAGGGCTCCTAAGGCCTCCCAGTGCTCCCAGTAGGACCCAGCACAGGGCTCCCAGTGCTCCCAGTAGAACCCAGTAGAACCCAGTAGAACCCAGCACAGTGCTCCCAGTATAACCCAGAAAGGGCTCCCAGGGCTTCCCAGTGCTCCCAGTAGAACCCAGTATAACCCAGCACAGGGCTCCCAGTGCTCCCAGTGCTCCCAGTAGAACCCAGTATAACCCAGCACAGCGGTCCCAGTGCTCCCAGTATAACCCAGCACAGGGCTCCCAGTGCTCCCAGTAGAACCCAGTATAACCCAGTATAACCCAGCACAGGGCTCCCAGTATAACCCAGTATAACCCAGCACAGGGCTCCAAGGGCTCCCAGTATAACCCAGCACAGGGCTCCCAGGGGCTCCCAGTGCTCCCAGTATAACCCAGTATAGCCCAGCACAGGGCTCCCAGTAGAACCCAGCACAGGGCTCCCAGGGGCTCCCAGTGCTCCCAGTATAACCCAGCACAGGGCTCCCAGTACTCCCAGTGCTCCCAGTAGAACCCAGTATAACCCAGCACAGGGCTCCCAGGGCTCCCCAGTGCTCCCAGTATAACCCAGCACAGGGCTCCCAGTAGAACCTAGCATAACCCAGCACAGGGCTCCCAGTGCTCCCAGTAGAACCCAGTATAACCCAGTAGAACCCAGCACAGGGCTCCAAGGGCTCCCAGTATAACCCAGTATAACCCAATAAAACCCAGCAGAGGGCTCCCAGTGCTCCCAGTAGAACCCAGCACAGGGCTCCCAGTGCTCCTAGTAGGACCCAGTATAACCCAGTATAACCCAGCACAGCGCTCCCAGTATAACCCAGAAAGGGCTCCCAGGGCTTCCCAGTGCTCCCAGTAGAGCCCAGTATAACCCAGCACAGGGCTCCAAGGGCTCCCCAGGACCCCCAGTGCTCCCCAGTGCCTCCCAGTGCTCCCAGTAGGACCCAGCGCAGCCCTCCCAGTGCATCCCAGTGCGCCCAGTATACCCTACCACAGCGGTCCCAGTCCCCCCAGTGCTTCCCAGTGCGTCCCAGTGCTCCCAGTGCTCCCCAGAGCCCCCAGCACAGTGCTCCCAGTGCTCCCAGTAGGACCCAGCACAGGGCTCCCAGTGCTCCCAGTAGAACCCAGTATAACCCAGTATAACCCAGCACAGTGCTCCCAGTATAACCCAGAAAGGGCTCCCAGGGCTTCCCAGTGCTCCCAGTAGAACCCAGCACAGGGCTCCCAGTGCTCCCAGTAGAACCCAGTATAACCCAGTATAACCCAGCACAGGGCTCCCAGTACTCCCAGTGCTCCCAGTAGAACCCAGCACAGGGCTCCCAGGGCTCCCCAGTGCTCCCAGTATAACCCAGCACAGGGCTCCCAGTATAACCTAGCATAACCCAGCACAGGGCTCCCAGTGCTCCCAGTAGAGCCCAGTATAACCCAGTATAACCCAGCACAGGGCTCCAAGGGCTCCCAGTATAACCCAGTATAACCCAATAAAACCCAGCAGAGGGCTCCCAGTGCTCCCAGTAGAACCCAGCACAGGGCTCCCAGTGCTCCCAGTAGAACCCAGCACAGGGCTCCCAGTGCTCCTAGTAGGACCCAGTATAACCCAGTATAACCCAGCACAGCGCTCCCAGTATAACCCAGAAAGGGCTCCCAGGGCTTCCCAGTGCTCCCAGTAGAGCCCAGTATAACCCAGCACAGGGCTCCAAGGGCTCCCAGTATAACCCAGTATAACCCAATAAAACCCAGCAGAGGGCTCCCAGTGCTCCCAGTAGAACCCAGCACAGGGCTCCCAGTGCTCCTAGTAGGACCCAGTATAACCCAGTATAACCCAGCACAGCGCTCCCAGTATAACCCAGAAAGGGCTCCCAGGGCTTCCCAGTGCTCCCAGTAGAGCCCAGTATAACCCAGCACAGGGCTCCAAGGGCTCCCCAGGACCCCCAGTGCTCCCCAGTGCCTCCCAGTGCTCCCAGTAGGACCCAGCACAGTGCTCCCAATGCGTCCCAGTGCGCCCAGTATAACCCAGCACAGCGTGCCCAGTCCCCCCAGTGCTTCCCAGTGCGTCCCAGTGCTCCCAGTGCTCCCCAGAGCCCCCAACACAGTGCTCCCAGGGCCTCCCAGTGCTCCCAGTAGGACCCAGCACAGGGCTCCCAGTGCTCCCAGTAGAACCCAGTATAACCCAGTATAACCCAGCACAGTGCTCCCAGTATAACCCAGAAAGGGCTCCCAGGGCTTCCCAGTGCTCCCAGTAGAACCCAGCATAACCCAGCAGAGGGCTCCCAGTGCTCCCAGTATAACCCAGCACAGGGCTCCCAGTGCTCCCAGTAGAACCCAGTAGAACCCAGTATAACCCAGCACAGTGCTCCCAGTATAACCCAGAAAGGGCTCCCAGGGCTTCCCAGTGCTCCCAGTAGAGCCCAGTATAACCCAGCACAGGGCTCCCAGGGCCTCCCAGTGCTCCCAGTATAACCCAGTATAACCCAGCACAGGGCTCCCAGTGCTCCCAGTATAACCCAGCACAGGGATCACAGGGCTCCCAGTAGAACCCAGCACAGGGCTCCCAGTGCTCCCAGTATAACCCAGTATAACCCAGCACAGGGCTCCAAGGGCTCCCAGTATAACCCAGTATAACCCAATAAAACCCAGCAGAGGGCTCCCAGTGCTCCCAGTAGAACCCAGCAGAGGGCTCCCAGTGCTCCCAGTAGAACCCAGTATAACCCAGCACAGCGCTCCCAGTATAACCCAGAAAGGGCTCCCAGTACTCCCAGTAGAACCCGAGGGCTCCCAGTATAACCCAGTATAACCCAGCACAGTGCTCCCAGGGCCTCCCAGTATAACCCAGTATAACCCAGCACAGGGCTCCCAGGGGCTCCCAGTGCTCCCAGTATAACCCAGCACAGGGCTCCCAGTGCCCCCCAGTGCTCCCAGTATAACCCAGCACAGGGCTCCCAGTGCCCCCCAGTGCTCCCAGTATAACCCAGTAGAACCCAGCACAGGGCTCCCAGTGCTCCCAGTAGAACCCAGTATAACCCAGCACAGCGCTCCCAGTGCATCCCAGTCCCCCCAGTGCTTCCCAGTGCATCCCAGTGCTCCTCAGAGCCCCCAGCAAAGGGGTCCCAGTGCTCCCCAGTGCTCCCAGTAGAACCCAGTATAACCCAGTAGAACCCAGCACAGGGTTCCCAGTGCTCCCAGTAGAACCCAGTAGAACCCAGTAGAACCCAGTATAACCCAGCACAGGGCTCCCAGTGCTCCCAGTAGAACCCAGTATAACCCAGTATAACCCAGCACAGGGCTCCCAGTGCTCCCAGTGTAACCCAGTAGAACCCAGTATAAGCCAGCACAGGGCTCCCAGTATTCCCAGTAGAACCCAGTATAACCCAGCACAGGGCTCCCAGGGCTTCCCAGTGCTCCCAGTAGAACCCAGTATAACCCAGCACATGGCCTCCCAGTGCCCTCCAGTGCTCCCAGTTTAACCCAGCACAGGGCTTCCAGGGCTCCCCAGTGCCCCCCACTGCCTCCCAGTGCCCCCCAGTATAACCCAGTGCCTCCCAGTGCTTCCAGCAGACTGCTCACAGTCCAAGTACCTCCCAGTGCTCCCAGTATAACCCAGCACAGGGCTCCCAGTGCCCCCAGTGCCTCCAGTAGAACCCAGCACAGGGCTCCCAGTGCTCCCAGTATAGCCCAGCACAGGGCTCCCAGTGCCCCCAGTGATCCCAGCATAACCCAGCACAGGGTTCCCAGGGCTCCCCAGTGTTCCCAGTATAACCCAGCACACTGCTCCCAGTGCCTCCAGTGCCTCCAGTAGAACCCAGCACAGGGCTCCCAGTGCTGCCCACTGCTCCCAGTATAGCCCAGCACAGTGCTCCCAGTGCCTCCCAGTGCCTCCAGCACAGTGCTCCCGGGGCCTCCCAGTGCTCCCATTATAACCCAGTGCCTCCCAGTGCCCCCCAGTGCTCTCAGCAGAGTGCTCATAGTCCAAGTACCTCTCAGTGCTCCCAGTGCTCCCAGTATAACCCAGTGCTCCCAGCACAGTGCTCCCAGTACTCTTTTAAGTACCTCCCAGTACCTCCCAGTGCTCCCCAGTACCTCCAGCACAGCAACCCCAGTGTTCCCAGTACCTCCCAGTGCTCCCCAATGCCTCCAGCACAGCTAGTGCTCCCAGTACCTCCCAGTGCTCCCAGTACCTCCCAGTGCTCCCAGTATAACCCAAGCACAGCACTCCCAGTGCTCCCACTGCCCTCCAGTGCTCCCCAGTGCCTCCCAATATTCCCAGTATACCCAGAACAGTGCTCCCAGTATAACCCAGTGTTCCCAGTGTCCCCCAGTGCTCCCCAGTGGTCCTAGTATAACCCACTGCCCCCAGTGTTCCCAGTATACCCAGCACAGTGCTCCCAGTGCCTCCCAGTGCTTTCCAGTGCTCCCAGCGCTTCCCAGTGCCCCCAGCACAGTGCTCCCAGTGCTCCCCAGTACCCCCAGTACCCTCAGTAACCCCAGTACAGTGCTCCCAGCACCTCCCAGTGCACCCAGCCTAGTGCTCCCAGCACCTCCCAGTGCACCCAGCCTAGTGCTCCCAGTACCTCCCAGTGCTCCCAGCCTAGTGCTCCCAGTACCTCCCAGTGCTCCCAGTACCTCCCAGTGCTCCCAGCCTAGTGCTCCCAGCACCTCCCAGTGCACCCAGCCTAGTGCTCCCAGTACCTCCCAGTGCTCCCAGTCTAGTGCTCCCAGTACCTCCCAGTGCTCCCAGTCTAGTGCTCCCAGTCCTCCCCAGCACCCCCAGTCCACTCCATTCGCTCCCAGTAGCCACATGCCAGTACTCCCAGTGCTCCCAGTGTCCCCCAGTGCTTCCCAGTAGTTCCCACTGCCTCCCCAGCACCCTTGGCCTAGTGGCCCCAGTAACCTCGGTCTGACATCCCAGCTCAGCCTCACTGGTGCTCCCAGTATCCCCTCCAGAGCCTCCCAGTACTCCCAGTACCTCCCCCCCCCAGACAACCCCGCAGCCCAGGGCTCTCCAGTATCCCCAGTAACTCCCAAACCCACTCCAGTATCCCCAGTATCCCCCATACACCCACCCCAGTGCTCCCAGTATTCCCACCCCAGTACTCCCATTTTCCTCATCCCAGTTTCCCCAGTATCTCCACTAATCCCACCCCACTATGCCCAGTACCCCCAGTATTCCCAGTACGCCCAGTTCCCCATTGCAGTATCCCCATCCCAGTATTCCCAGTACTCCCAGTATGACCATTCCAGTACCCCAGTATATGTATCCCAGTATTCCCAGTATTATCCCCATCCCAGTATCCCCAGTAGACCCAGTATGACCATTTCAGTACCCCAGTATACGTATCCCAGTATTCCCAGTATTATCCCCATCCCAGTATCCCCAGTACGCCCAGTATCCCTGTCCCAGTACCCCCAGTATCCCCATCCCAGTATCCCCAGTACCACAATTATCCCATCCCATACCCACAGTATCCATAGCATCCCATCTCAGTGCCCCCCAGTATCCCCATTCCGGTCTCCCCAGTAC
The DNA here is from genome assembly GCA_027925045.1 of Hypotaenidia okinawae. Lineage (NCBI taxonomy): Eukaryota > Metazoa > Chordata > Aves > Gruiformes > Rallidae > Hypotaenidia > Hypotaenidia okinawae. The sequence continues at coordinate 164,756,913 of BSDF01000002.1, forward strand.
CCCCATTACACCCAGTATCCCCACCCCAGTACACCATTATACCCAGTATCCCCATTATCCCCATCCCAGTACCCCCAGTACGCCCAGTATCCCCATTATCCTCATCCCAGTACCACCAGTATCCCCATCCCAGTACCCCCATTACACCCGGTATCCCCATTATCCTCATCCCAGTACCACCAGTATCCCCATCCCAGTACCCCCATTACACCCAGTATCCCCATTATCCTCATCCCAGTACCACCAGTATCCCCATCCCAGTACCCCCATTACACTCAGTATCCCCATTATCCTCATCCCAGTACCGCCAGTATGACCAGTATCCCTGGCCCAGTATCCCCTTATGCCCATCCTATATCCCCGTCATCCCCATCCCAGTTCCCCCAGTATCCCCATCCCAGTATCCCCAGTACCACAATTATCCCATCCCATACCCACAGTATCCATAGCATCCCCATCCCAGTGCCCCCCAGTATCCCCATTCCAGTCTCCCCAGTACCCCCATTATACCCAGTATCCCCACCCCAGTACCCCATTACATCCAGTATCCCCATTATCCCCATCCCAGTATGCCCAGTATCCCCATTATCCTCATCCCAGTACCACCAGTATCCCCATCCCAGTACCCCCATTACACCCGGTATCCCCATTATCCTCATCCCAGTACCACCAGTATCCCCATCCCAGTACCCCCATTACACCCAGTATCCCCATTATCCTCATCCCAGTACCACCAGTATCCCCATCCCAGTACCCCCATTACACTCAGTATCCCCATTATCCTCATCCCAGTACCGCCAGTATGACCAGTATCCCTGGCCCAGTATCCCCTTATGCCCATCCTATATCCCCGTCATCCCCATCCCAGTTCCCCCAGTATCCCCATCCCAGTATCCCCAGTACCACAATTATCCCATCCCATACCCACAGTATCCATAGCATCCCCATCCCAGTGCCCCCCCAGTATCCCCATTCCAGTCTCCCCAGTACCCCCATTATACCCAGTATCCCCACCCCAGTACCCCATTACATCCAGTATCCCCATTATCCCCATCCCAGTATGCCCAGTATCCCCATTATCCTCATCCCAGTACCACCAGTATCCCCATCCCAGTACCCCCATTACACCCGGTATCCCCATTATCCTCATCCCAGTACCACCAGTATCCCCATCCCAGTACCCCCATTACACCCAGTATCCCCATTATCCTCATCCCAGTACCACCAGTATCCCCATCCCAGTACCCCCATTACACTCAGTATCCCCATTATCCTCATCCCAGTACCGCCAGTATGACCAGTATCCCTGGCCCAGTATCCCCTTATGCCCATCCTATATCCCCGTCATCCCCATCCCAGTTCCCCCAGTATCCCCATCCCAGTATCCCCAGTACCACAATTATCCCATCCCATACCCACAGTATCCATAGCATCCCCATCCCAGTGCCCCCCCAGTATCCCCATTCCAGTCTCCCCAGTACCCCCATTATACCCAGTATCCCCACCCCAGTACCCCATTACATCCAGTATCCCCATTATCCCCATCCCAGTATGCCCAGTATCCCCATTATCCTCATCCCAGTACCACCAGTATCCCCATCCCAGTACCCCCATTACACCCGGTATCCCCATTATCCTCATCCCAGTACCACCAGTATCCCCATCCCAGTACCCCCATTACACCCAGTATCCCCATTATCCTCATCCCAGTACCGCCAGTATGCCCAGTATCCCTGGCCCAGTATCCCCTTATCCCCATCCTATATCCCCATTATCCCAATCCTAGTTCCCCCAGTATCCCCATCCCAGTTCCCCCAGTATCCCCATCCCCGTTCCCCCAGTATCCCAGTATTATCCAGGTCCAGGGCCTCCAAACCCAAATTTGGGGGCATTTTAGTCCTTAAAATTGGAATTTGGGCAATTTTATCCCTTAAAACCTGAATTTGGGGGGGGTTGCTCCTCAAAATCGGAATTTGGGTGGATTTGATTCCTCAAATCTGGAATTTGGGGGGATTTGACTCATAAACCCCCAAATTTTGGCAGATTTTACTCCTCAAAATCCAAATTTGGGTGGATTTTAGTCCCCAAACCCAGAATTTGGGGAAATTTTCCTCCTCAAAACCCAAATTTTGGCAGATTTTACTCCTCAAAATCGGAATTTGGGTGGATTTTAGTCCCCAAACCCAGAATTTGGGGAAATTTTCCTCCTCAAAACCCAAATTTTGGCAGATTTTACTCCTCAAAATCGGAATTTGGGTGGATTTGATTCCTAAAATCTGGAATTTGGGGGGATTTGACTCATAAAACCCCAAATTTTGGCAATTTTACTCCTCAAAATCGGAATTTGAGTGGATTTTAGTCCTTAAACCAGGATTTTGGGTGGGTTTTAGTCCTCAAAAATGGAATTTGGGGGGATTTTACTCCTAAAAATTGGAATTTGGGGGGATTTTAGTCCTAAAAATCCAAATTTGGGCGGATTTGATTCCTAAAAAATGGAATTTGGGTGAATTTTATTCCTAAAACCTGTAACCTGGGGAGATTTTACTCCTCAAAATCAGAATTTGGGTGATTTTTAGACCTAAACCCAGGATTTTGGGTGGATTTTAGTTCTTACAATTGGAATTTGGGAAGATTTTGTTCCTAAAAAATGGAATTTGGGGGGATTTTCCTCCTCATAACCCAAATCTTGGCAGATTTTACTCCTTAAAATCAGAATTTGGGTGAATTTTAGTCCTAAAAACAGGAATTTGGGTGGATTTTAGTTCTCAAAAATGGAATTTAGGTAGATTTAATTCCTAAAAAATGGAATTTGGGGGGGTTTACTCCTCAAAACCAGATTTTGGGTGGATTTTAGTCCTTAAAATTGGAATTTGTGGGGATTTACTCCTCAAAAGTGGAATCTGGGTGTATTTAATACCCAAAATTGGAATTTGGGTAGATTTTATTCCTCACAATCAGAATTTGGGGGAATTTTACTCCTCAAACCCTGAATTTGGGGGGATTTTACTGCTCAAAATCAGAATTTGGGTGAATTTTAGTCCTAAAACCAGCATTTGGGCAGATATTATTCCTAAAAACTGGAATTGGGGGGGATTTCCCCCTCAAAATCAGAATTTGGGTGAAATTTAATCCCCAGAATTGGAATTTGGGTGGATTTTATTCCTCAGAACTGGAAGTTGGAGGGCTTTCACTCTTCAAAACTGGAATTTGGGTGGATTTAACTCCTAAAAACCAGAACTGGGCTGGATTTTAATCCTAAAACCAGAAATTTGGGTGGATTTACTCCTCAAAACCCAATTTTGGGCGGATTTTAATCCTCAAACCCAGAAGTTTGGGAGATTTGATTCCTCAAAATTGGAATTTGGGTGAATTTTACTCTTCAAAACCCAGAATTTGGAATTCTGGAAGATTTTTGTCCCCAAAAGCAGAATTTGGAAGGATTTTTCTCTTAAAAAATGGAATCTAGAAGGATTTTTTCCCCCAAAATCAGGAATTGGAGCAGATTCCACGCTTCATAACCCAGAATTTGGGCAGATTTTACTCCTCAAAACTGGAATTTGTTTGGATTTTACTCTTTAAAAATTGACTTTAGGCAGATTTTACTCCTTAAAAATCAGAATTTGGGTGTATTTTTTCCCTCAAAACCAATATTTGGGCAGATTTTTTTCCTCAGAAACTGGATACAGGGATATTTTTTTCCCTAAAAACTCAAATTTGGCTGATGATTTTTCCTCAAAATTGGCATTTGGTGGGGTTTTCCCCGTGAAAACAGAATTTAGGAAGTTTTATCCTCAAAAAATAGCATTTGGGTGGAATTTTTTTTCCTAAAAAACCTAAATTTAGAGATTTTTTTTCCCTCAAAAGTAATATTTGGTTGGATTTTTTTCCCCAGAACCCCAACATTTTAGGGGATTTTTTCCTTAAAAACTTCATTTAGGTGTAATTTTTTTCCTCAGAAACTGATTTTTTCCCCCCCAAAAAATCGGAATTTGGGGAATTTTTTCCCAGAATCCTGCAGCAAGGGAATTGATTTTCCTAAAAAGACCCCCATGTGTGTGCTTTTTTTCCACCAAAAATGGATGGTTTTGGGTTCTTCATCCCAAAAACCTGAATTTAAGTAGCATTTTATTCCTCAAACCCCAAATTTGGGTGTTTTTCCCCCAGAAACCCACATTTCTGCAGGCTTTTTCTCACAAAAAAAATCAGAATTTTCTTGGTTTTCTCTTGAAAAACAGCATTTGGGCATTTTTTATCCCCCTAGACCCCAACATTTGGGGCATTTTCTCCTAAAAAAATGTTCTCATTGTGTTATTTCCCCCCAAAACCCCCAAAACTTTGGGATTTTATTCCCTAAAAAACAATATTGGATTTTTTTTTCCACAGAAAATAGTGTTTAAATTTTTTTTTCCCTGAAAAAATCGTATTTTGGGGACAATTTGTCCCTGAAAACCCAATTTGGGAGGGTTTTTGCCACAAAAGTTGCATTTAAGGGAATTTTTTCCCCAAAAAACCCCTGTGTTTAGGAGGATTTTTCCCCTCAAATTCCATATTTCAGTGTGTTTTTTCCAGCAAAAATATTTCATTGCTTTTTTTTTTCCTTCAAAACCTGCAGTTTTAATATTTTTCCTCTTGTAAAACACCATTTGGTGGGGTTTTTTTCCTAAAACCCAATATTTGGGTGGGATTTTTTCCCCAAAACCACTATTTTGGTGAGATTTTGCCTCAAAAATATCTATTTAGCTGGATTTTTGTCGTCTGAAATTATATTTTAATACTTTTTTCCCCAAAAAAACTCACATTTGGGTCTATTTTATCCCTAAAAACAGGATATGGGGGATTTAACCCAGGAAATCTAAATTTAGGCAGATTTTTTTTCCCTCAAAACATCAATTTTGGGGGTTTGTTTCCTGCTGAAAAGCTGAATTTAGTACTTTTTCACCCCAAAAGTGTTTATTTAGGTGGGATTTTCCCCTAGAAACACCCATTTAAAGTGCCCTTTTATCCTAAAAACACCATTTGGGTGTTTTTCCCCTCGAAATCTGCCCTTAGGGGGATTTTTTCCCCCTAAAAATAGAATGTTTGGGTATTTTTTTCCCTAAAAATTTGCATTTCAGCAAGTTTTATTCCCTGAAAATGTGATTTGGGTGGCGTTTTTCCTCAAAAATTGCATTTAGGGGACATTTTTTTCCCAAAAAGACCAGAATATAGGGGGATTTTTATTAACCAACACCCATATTTGGGTGTTCTAACCCAAAAAACCCCATTTTTTGGGTTCTTTTTTCCCTTAAAAACTGAATTTTGATTTTTTTTCCCTTAAAAAACTGCATTTGGGTCTATTTTTCCCCTAAAACCCAATATTTGAGTGGATTTTTTTCCCAAAAAAACCAGAATTTGGGTTTTTTTTCCACAAAAAATGTGTTTGGGTGGGATTTTTTTTCCTGAAAAACAACATTTCTGTGGGGTTTTCCCTCAAAACCAACAATTGTTTAAGTGTTTTTCCTTAAAAACTTTGTTGACATGGGACTTTTTTCCCCCCAAAACCCAAATTTGGGTGGTTTTTTTCCTCTCAAAACCTGATTCAGGGGGATTTTTCCCTTCAAAAACAGCGTTTGGGTTTTATTTTTCTCCTAAAAAAACAATAATTGGGTGTTTTGGCTGGGATTTTCCCTCAAATCCAGCACTTGGGTGGATTTTTTCCCCTCAAGAAGAGAACTTGAAGTTCTTTTTTCCTCAAAAAATTCATTCAGGTTGGTTTCTTCTCCCTAAATTCAGAATTTGGATGGATTGTTTTCCCTCCTAACAGCACTTGAGGGGTTTTTTCCCTCAAAATCTGTTTTTTGGGTGGGTTTTCGTTCCCCAAATCCAGCATTTATGTAGACTTTTCCCCTCAAAGGAATTTGAGGGTTTTCTCCTCAAAAATTTGTTCAGGTGCACATTTCCCCTAAATCCAGATTTTGGGCAGATTTTCCATGCAAACATCCTTGAGGTGGTTTTCCCTCAAAACTTTTGTTCTGGGGGGGCTTATTCCCTAAATCCAGCATTTTTGTGGATTTTTTTCCCCTCCATGCCACCATTTGAGGGGTTTTTTCCTCAAAATTCTTGGTCAATTGGGGTTTATTCCCAAAATCCAGCTTCTGTGAGGACTTGTTTCCCCTCAAAAACATCATTTGAAGTTCTTTTTCCCTCAAAAATTTTGGTCAGGTGGGTTTTTCCCCCTAAATCCAGCATTTTGGGGAGATTTTTTTCCCCTCAAAAACCTACTTTTTTCCCCTACCCAAAAACCTACTTTGGGTAGATTTTTCCACCTCAAAAAGACAATTTGAGGGAATTTTCTCCTTAAAAAATTTGTTCAGGTGCATTTTTTTCCCCCTAAATTCATATTTTGGGCAAATTTTTCCCCTCCAAACCAGAATTTGAGGTTCTTTTTCCCTCAAAAATTTTCTTTAGGTGGTTTTTTTTTCCCCTCTTAAATCCAGATTTTGGGGGAATTTTCCCCCTAAAACGACAATTCAGGTTCTAATTCCCTCAAAAATTTTCTTCAGGTGGCACTTTTTTCCCTAAACCCAGAATTTGGATGGATTTTTTCCCCTCCAAACCAGAATTTGATGTTCTTTTTCCCTCAAAAATTTTGCTCAGCATTCGGGCGTGGTTTTCCCTCAAAACCAGCATTTGGGTGGATGTTTTCCCCTCAAAACCAGCATTTGGATGGAGTTTTCCCCTCAAAACCAGCACTCGGGTGGGTTTTCTCCATCAAAACCAGCGCTTGGGTGGATTTTTTTCCCCTAAAACCAGCACTTGGGTGGATTTTTCCCTCAAAACCAGCACTTGGGTCGGATTTTTCCCTCAAAACCAGCACTTGGGTGGATGTTTTCCCTTCAAAACCAGCACTTGGGTGGATGTTTTCCCTTCAAAACCAGCAATCGAGTGGGATTTTCCCCTCAAAACCAGCACACGGGTGGATTTTTCCCCTAAAACCAGTATTCAGGTGGGTTTTCTCTCTCAAACCCAGCATTTAGGTGGGTTTTCCCTCAAAACCAGCACTTGGGTGGGGTTTTTCCCCTCCAAACCAGCATTTGGGTGGATCTTCCCCCTCAAAACCAGAATTTAGGTAGATTTTTTCCCTCAAAACCAGCATTTGAGTAGATTTTTCCCCCTAAAACCAGTATTCGGGTTGTTTTTTTCCCTCAGAACCAGCATTTGGGTGGATTATTTCCCCTCAAAACTAGCACTCGGGTGGATTTTTCCCTCAAAACCAGCACTTGGGTAGAGTTTTTCCCTAAAAAACAGCATTTGAGTAGATTTTTTTCCCTAAAACCAGTATTTTGGTGGGTTTTTTCCCTCAAAACCAGCATTTCGGCGGATTTTTTCCCCTCAAAACCAGCATTAGGGTGGGAGTTTTCCCCTCAAAACCAGCACTTGCGTGGATTTCCCCCTCAAAACCAGCATTAAGGTGGATTTTTCCCTCAAAACCAGCACTTGGGTGGAGTTTTTTCCCCTAAAACCATCATTTGGGTGGAGTTTTCCCTCAAAACCAGCATTTGGGTGGGAGTTTTCCCCTCAAAACCAGCACTCGGGTGGGATTTTTCCCTCAAAACCAGCACTCACGTGGGATTTTTTCCCCTAAAACCAGTATTTGGGTTGGATTTTTCCCTCAGAACTAGCACTTGGGTGGGATTTTTCCCTCAAAACCAGTATTCAGGTGGGTTTTCTCCCTCAGAACCAGCATTTGGGTGGATTATTTCCCCTCAAAACCAGCACTCGGGTGGGAGTTTCCCCTCAAAACCAGCACTCGGGGGGTTTTCTCCCTCAAAACCAGCACTTGGGTGGAGTTTTTTCCCCTAAAACCATCATTTGGGTGGAGTTTTCCCTCAAAACCAGCATTTGGGTGGAGTTTTCCCTCAAAACCAGCATTCAGGTGGGATTTTTCCCTCAAAACCAGCACTCGGGTGGGATTTTTTCCCCTAAAACCAGCACTCGGGTGGGTTTTCTCCCTCAGAACCAGCATTTGGGTGGATTATTTCCCCTCAAAACCAGCACTTGAGTAGATTTTTTTCCCTAAAACCAGCACACGGGTGGTTTTTTTCCCCCTCAAAACCAGTACTCAGGTGGATTTTCCCCTCAAAACCAGCACTCAGTTGGGTTTTTCCCCTCAAAACCATCCCCCAGCTTCAATTTTCTCCAACAAAAAACTTCCCTCACCCGATATTTTTTTTTTTAGGGAGGGAGGAGAGCTTTTTTTTGTTTTGTTTTTTTAACCTCTGACCCAACATTTTGGGGTGTTTTCCTTTGCATTTTTCCCTTCCCTTTCAAACCCCTGCTGGGTTTTCATCCCGCCGCCGCCGAGGAGGCCGGAGGAAGGTCCGAAAATGATTTTTAATTAATAATAATAATAATTATTATTTTATTTTTTTTACTTTTTTTTTTTTTTCTTTTTTGTTTTGTTTTGTTTTTTTTTCTTTTTCTTTTTTTTCCTTTTTTTTTCCTTTTTTTTTAATCCAGGGGTGGCAGAAAGGTGTTGGGGGGTGGGATGTGTTTGGGAAAAGGGGGAGAAAGGGAGAAGAAATCCAGGTGGGTGCTGTTATTTCTGGATCTGGAATATAAAAAGGCGGAGGTTGATGTTTTTGGCCGCCAGCAGTTTGTTACACTCCACCGAGTCGACGATGGGCAGCGCCATGTAATCCGTCTCGTTGTTCTCGTTGCTGAAGACGAAATGGTAGATGACGGGGTGGATCTTGACGTCGTCGTAGGGCCCCTCGAGGAGGAGGAAGGAGCACTCCATGGGGGAGTTGATTTTGCTTTTGAGGATGAGCTGGAAGGAGAGGGTGCGCTTGCAGGAGAGGTTGGGGTTGCGCTCGGAGTCGTTGACGCGGGCTTTGAGGACCCAGGTTTGGTTGAGGACGGTGAGGCGGGGGGTCTCGTAGTAGAGGCGGGTGATGAAGTCGTCGGTGCGGTAGGGGCGGAACTGGACCTCTGGAATGAGAGAGAGAGAGAGAAGGGGGGAGGGAGAAGGGAGGTGAGAGGCGGGAAGGGAAATGGCGGGAAGGAGGAGGGGAAAAAGGCGGGAAGGAGGGGGGACACGGCGGGAAGGAGGGGGGGACACGGCGGGAAGGAGGAGGGGAAAAAGGCGGGAAGGAGGAGGGGAAAAAGGCGGGAAGGAGGAGGGGAAAAAGGCGGGAAGGAGGAGGGGAAAAAGGCGGGAAGGAGGAGGGGAAAAGGCGGGAAGGAGGAGGGGAAAAAGGCGGGAAGGAGGAGGGGAAAAAGGCGGGAAGGAGGGGGGACACGGCGGGAAGGAGGAGGGGAAAAGGCGGGAAGGAGGAGGGGAAAAAGGCGGGAAGGAGGAGGGGAAAAAGGCGGGAAGGAGGGGGGACACGGCGGGAAGGAGGAGGGGAAAAAGGCGGGAAGGAGGAGGGGAAAAAGGCGGGAAGGAGGAGGGGAAAAAGGCGGGAAGGAGGGGGGACACGGCGGGAAGGAGGGGGGGACACGGCGGGAAGGAGGGGGGGACACGGCGGGAAGGAGGGGGGACACGGCGGGAAGGAGGGGGGACACGGCGGGAAGGAGAGGGGGGACACGGCGGGAAGGAGGGGGAAAAAGGCGGGAAGGAGGGGGGAAAAAGGCGGGAAGGAAGGGGGAAAAAGGCGGGAAGGAGGGGGGGACACGGCGGGAAGGAGGGGGGGACACGGCGGGAAGGAGGGGGGACACGGCGGGAAGGAGAGGGGGAAAAAGGCGGGAAGGAGAGGGGGAAAAAGGCGGGAAGGAGAGGGGGAAAAAGGCGGGAAGGAGAGGGGGAAAAAGGCGGGAAGGAGAGGGAAATGGCGGCAAGGAGAGGGGGACACGGCGGGAAGGAGGGGGAAAAAGGCGGGAAGGAGGAGGGAAATGGCGGGAAGGAGGGGGGAAATGGCGGGAAGGAAGGGGGACACGGCGGGAAGGAAGGGGGAAAAAGGCGGGAAGGAAGGGGGGACATGGCGGCAAGGGGGGGACACGGCGGGAAGGAGGGGGGAAAAAGGCGGGAAGGAGGGGGGAAAAAGGCGGGAAGGAGGGGGAAAAAGGCGGGAAGGAGGGGGGGACACGGCGGGAAGGAAGGGGAAAAAGGTGGGAAGGAAGGGGAAAAAGGTGGGAAGGAGGGGGCAAAGGCGGGAAGGAGGGGGCAAAGGCGGGAAGGAGGGGGGACACGGCGGGAAGGAGGGGGGACACGGCGGGAAGGAGGGGGGACACGGCGGGAAGGAGGGGGGGACACGGCGGGAAGGAGAGGGGGAAAAAGGCGGGAAGGAGAGGGGGAAAAAGGCGGGAAGGAGAGGGGGAAAAAGGCGGGAAGGAGAGGGGGACACGGCGGGAAGGAGAGGGGGACACGGCGGGAAGGAGGGGGGAAATGGCGGGAAGGAGGGGGGAAATGGCGGGAAGGAGGGGGGAAATGGCGGGAAGGAGGGGGGACACGGCGGGAAGGAAGGGGGACACGGCGGGAAGGAAGGGGGAAAAAGGCGGGAAGGAGGGGGAAAAAGGCGGGAAGGAGGGGGGAAAAAGGCGGGAAGGAGGGGGGACACGTCGGGAAGGAAGGGGGACACGGCGGGAAGGAGGGGGGAAAAAGGCGGGAAGGAGGGGGAAAAAGGCGGGAAGGAGGGGGAAAAAGGCGGGAAGGAGGGGGGACACGGCGGGAAGGAGGGGGGGACACGGCGGGAAGGAGAGGGGGAAAAAGGCGGGAAGGAGAGGGGGACACGGCGGGAAGGAGAGGGGGAAAAAGGCGGGAAGGAGAGGGGGACACGGCGGGAAGGAGAGGGGGACACGGCGGGAAGGAGAGGGGGACACGGCGGGAAGGAGGGGGGACACGGCGGGAAGGAGGGGGGAAATGGCGGGAAGGAGGGGGGAAATGGCGGGAAGGAGGGGGAAATGGCGGGAAGGAGGGGGACACGGCGGGAAGGAAGGGGGACACGGCGGGAAGGAAGGGGGACACGGCGGGAAGGAAGGGGGAAAAAGGCGGGAAGGAAGGGGGAAAAAGGCGGGAAGGAGGGGGGAAAAAGGCGGGAAGGAGGGGGGAAATGGCGGGAAGGAGGGGGGACACGGCGGGAAGGAAGGGGGAAAAAAGGCGGGAAGGAGAGGGAAAAGGCGGGAAGGAGGGGGGACATGTCGGGAAGGAAGGGGGGAAAAAGGCGGGAAGGAAGGGGGAAAAAGGCGGGAAGGAGGGGGACACGGCGGGAAGGAGGGGGGACACGGCGGGAAGGAGGGGGGGACACGGCGGGAAGGAGGGGGGAAAAAGGCGGGAAGGAGAGGGGGAAAAAGGCGGGAAGAAGGAGGGAAATGGCGGCAAGGAGGGGGACATGGCGGGAAGGAGGGGGGAAATGGCGGCAAGGAGGGGGACATGGCGGCAAGGAGGGGGACATGGCGGCAAGGAGGGGGGACACAGCACCTGGGAAGCGACAAACCAGGAAGCGAAACGGCACCTGGAAATGACAAATTGGGAAGCGAAGCGGCACTGGGAAGGGACAAACTGGGAAGCGAAATGGCCCCGGGAAGTGACACACGGCCCCTGGGAAGGGACAAACTGGGAAGGGACACGGCCCCTGGGAAGGGACAAACTGGGAAGAGACCCGGGACACGGCCCCTGGGAAGTGACGAACTGGGAAGGGACAAACTGGGAAGGGACACGGCCCCTGGGAAGGGACAAACTGGGAAGAGACCCGGGACACGGCCCCTGGGAAGTGATGAACTGGGAAGGGACAAACTGGGAAGGGACACGGCCCCTGGGAAGGGACAAACTGGGAAGAGACCCGGGACACGGCCCCTGGGAAGTGATGAACTGGGAAGGGACAAACTGGGAAGGGACACGGCCCCTGGGAAGGGACAAACTGGGAAGAGACCCGGGACACGGCCCCTGGGAAGTGATGAACTGGGAAGGGACAAACTGGGAAGGGACACGGCCCCGGGAAGGGACAAACTGGGAAGGGACACGGCCCCGGGAAGGAACAAACTGGGAAGGGACATGGCCCCAGGAAGCGACACGGCCCCTGGAAATGACAAATTGGGAAGTGACAAATCGGGAAGCAAAACAGCACCTGGAAATGACAAACTGGGAAGTGACACGGCACCGGGAAGTAAAACGGCCCCGGGAAGTGACACACGGCCCCTGGGAAGCGATGAACTGGGAAGCAAAACAGCCCTGGGAAGCGACAAACTGGGAAGGGACAAACTGGGAAGCGAAACAACCCCAGGAAGTGAAACGGCACCTGGAAATGACGAACCGGGAAGTGACACACGGCCCCTGGGAAGCGACATGGCCCCGGGAAGCGACATGGCCCTAGGAAGCTACAAACTGGGAAGGGACACGGCACCTGGGAAGCAAAATCACACTGGGAAACGACACACGGAACCCGGGAAGTGACACATGGCACCCGGGAAGTGACACACGGCACCCGGGAAGCGAAGCGACAAACCAGGAAGCGACATGGCCCTGGGAAGCTACAAACTGGGAAGCAACACGGCCCCGGGGGAGCAAAATCACATTGGGAAATGACAAACAGGGAAGCGACAAGGCACCTGGGAAGTGACACATGGCACCCGGGAAGGGTCAAACTGGGAAGCGACACGACCCCGGGAAGCAAAACCGCACTGGGAAGCGACACACGGCACCCGGGAAGCGAAGCGACAAACCAGGAAGCGACATGGCCCTGGGAAGCTACAAACTGGGAAGGGACACGGCCCCGGGAAGCAAAATCACACTGGGAAACGACACACGGCACCTGGGAAGTGACACACGGCACCCGGGAAGCGACACACGGCACCCGGGAAGTGAAGCGACAAACCAGGAAGCGACATGGCCCTGGGAAGCTACAAACTGGGAAGGGACACGGCCCCGGGAAGCAAAACCGCACTGGGAAACAACACACGGCTCCTGGGAAGTGACACACGGCACCCGGGAAGTGAAGCGACAAACCAGGAAGCGACATGGCCCTGGGAAGCTACAAACTGGGAAGCAACACGGCCCCGGGGGAGCAAAATCACACTGGGAAATGACAAACAGGGAAGCGACAAGGCACCTGGGAAGTGACACATGGCACCCGGGAAGGGTCAAACTGGGAAGCGACACAGCCCTGGGAAGCTACAAACTGGGAAGCGACACGACCCCGGGAAGCAAAACCGCACTGGGAAGCGACACACGGCACCCGGGAAGCGAAGCGACAAACCAGGAAGCGACATGGCCCTGGGAAGCTACAAACTGGGAAGGGACACGGCCCCGGGAAGCAAAATCACACTGGGAAATGACGAACGGAAGCGACAAGGCACCTGGGAAGTGACACACGGCACCCGGGAAGGTCAACGACGACATGGCACCCGGGGAACGCACTGGGAAGCGACAAACCAGGAAGCGACATGGCCCTGGGAAGCTACAAACTGGGAAGCAACACGGCACCTGGGAAGCGACACAGCCCTGGGAAGCAAAACCGCACTGGGAAGTGACACATGGCACCCGGGAAGTGACACACGGCAACCGGGAAGCAAAAGATCACACCAGGAAGTGACAAACAGGGAAGCAAAACGGCCCCAGGAAAAAGGCGGGGGGGGGGGGAAAGGGGGGGTGAAGGGGGGGGAAAGGTAGGGGGGAAAGGGGGGGGTGGGAAAGAGGAGGCAGGGAGAGAGGCAGGGAAGGAGGCAGGGAGGGAGGCAGGGAGGGAGGCAGGGAGGGAGGCAGGGAAGGAGGCAGGGAAGGTGGCAGGGAAGGTGGCAGGGAAGGTGGCAGGGAGGGAGGCAGGGAGGGAGGCAGGGAGGGAGGCAGGGAAGGAGGCAGGCAGGGAGGTGAAGCGGCGCCGGGGCGCAACCGCCGTGGCCCGCGGGCTCTTGGCGCTGTGAGAGGCTCCCAAGTTGGGTGTTGGTGACAGCACTGGGAGGTTGTGGTGACAATGGACAGGGACTGCCAAGTGTAACCTGGTGCACCAAGGTCGGTGCTTCCAGGAGGAGAGGAGAGGAGAGAGCCTGGCTGGTGAAACCTGGGCAGAGGAAGGGGGGAGCCATTATTCCAGCCACACCATGCTCCCAGTGCCAGGGTTTGCCAAATCCCAGCACCGAGGTGTCTTGGTGGAGAGCTGCCTGGGTGTCACCAGGGCTTAGCCCCAGCACCACTGTGGCTCAGTGCAGAGATGCCCAGTAGTAGCAGGGGATGGGCCCCAGCACCACAGCATCTTGGTGCCAAGCTGCCCAGTGATACCAGTGTCGAGCTGCCTGGTGTTACCAGGGCCAAGCCCTGGCACCATGGTGTCTCAGTGCTGAGCTGCCCAGTGGTACCAGGGCTGAGCCCCAGCACCACAGCATCTTGGTGCCAAGCAGCCCAGTGGTACCAGGGCCGAGCCCCAGTACCGCAGCGCCTCGGTGCTGAGCTGCCCGGTGATACCAGGGCCAAGCCCTGGCACCACAGTGTCTCAGTGCTGAGCTGCCCAGTGGTACCAGGGCTGAGCCCCAGCACCACAGCATCTTGGTGCCAAGCAGCCCAGTGGTACCAGGGCCAAGCCCCAGCACCGTGGTGTCTCACCGAGTCCCAGTACCACAGTGTCTTGGTGCTAATCTGCCTGGTGTTACTGGGACCAAGCCCCAGCACCGTGGTGTCTCAGTGCCAAGCTGCCCAGTGATACCAGTGCCGAGCTGCTCAGTGTTACTGGGGCCTAGGTCCTGGCTCCACAGTGTCTTGGTGCCGAGCTGCCCAGTGTTACTGGGGCCCAGGCCCTGGCACCACGGTGTCTCAGTGCTGAGCTGCCCAGTGGTACCAGGGCCGAGCCCTGGCACCGTGGTGTCTCACCAAGTCCTAACACCGCGGTGTCTCAATGCTGAGCTGCCTGGTGGTACCAGGGCTGAGCCCCAGCACCACAGCATCTTGGTGCTGAGCTGCCCAGTGGTACCAGGGCCGAGCCACAGCACCGTGGTGCCTTGGTGCCAAGCAGCCCAGTGATACCAGGGACGAGCTGCCCAGTGTTACTGGGGCCTAGGCCCTGGCACCACGGTGTCTTGGTGCCAAGCTGCCCAGTGGTACCAGGGCTGAGCAACAGCACCGTGGTGTCTTGGTGCTAGCTGCCCAGTGATACCAGGGCCAAGCTGCCTGGTGTTACCAGGGCCAAACCCTGGCACCACAGTGTCTCAGTGCTGAGCTGCCCAGTGGTACCAGGGCTGAGCCCCAGCACCACAGCATCTTGGTGCCAAGCTGCCCAGTGATACCAGTGCCGAGCTGCCCAGTGTTACTGGGGCCTAGGCCCAGTACCGCAGCGTCTCAGTGTCGAGCTGCCCGGTGATACCAGGGCCAAGCCCTGACACCACGGTGTCTTGGTGCCGAGCTGCCCAATGGTACCAGGGCTGAGCCCCAGCACCACAGCATCTTGGTGCCAGCAGCCCAGTGGCACCAGGGCTGAGCCACAGCACTGTGATGTCTTGGTGCCAAGCTGCCCAGTGATACCAGTGCCGAGCTGCCCAGTGTTACTGGGGCCTAGGCCCAGTACCGCAGCGTCTCGGTGCCGAGCAGCCTGGTGTTACCAGGGCCAAGCCCTGGCACCACGGTGTCTCAGTGCCGAGCTGCCCAGTGGTATCAGGGCTGAGCCCCAGCACCGTGGTGTCTTGGTGCCTAGCAGCCTGGTGGTACCAGGACCAAGGCCCAGCACTGTGGTGTCTCACCAAGTCCTAACACCGCGGTGTCTCAGTGCTGAGCTGCCTGGTGGTACCAGGGCTGAGCCCCAGCACCACAGCATCTTGGTGCCAAGCAGCCCAGTGGTACCAGGGCTGAGCCACAGCACCGTGGTGTCTTGGTGCCAAGCAGCCCAGTGACACCAGTGCCGAGCTGCCCAGTGTTACTGGGGCCTAGGCCCAGTACTGCAGCGTCTCAGTGCCGAGATGCCCGGTGATACCGGGACCAAGCCCTGGCACCACGGTGTCTCAGTGCTGAGCTGCCCAGTAGTACCAGGGCTGAGCCACAGCACCGTGGTGTCTTGGTGCCAAGCTGCCCAGTGGTACCAGTGTCGAGCTGCCCAGTGGTACCAGTGCCGAGCTGCCTGGTGATACCGGGACCAAGCCCTGGCACCATGGTGTCTTGGTGCTGAGCTGCCCAGTGGTACCAAGGCCGAGCCCCAGCACCAGAGCTGCAGTCAGGTTATCATGACACAAAGCCTGAGCCACCCTCACCCTATTCATCACCCATCAACGACGCAACCCCCGCGGCACCGGCACCCACCACAACACCAGTACCCACCACAACACTGGCAAGAAAGGCTCAGCAAACCCAAGAACAGCAGGAAGATGAGAAAGGGTGACGTTTCCTCCCCCTAAATCCACCAACCACCATCCCAGGCAACATCAAAGAGGGGATACTCCCACCAAAAGGCGCCGTTCCCAACGGGAATTGCCAGATTCCAAAGGGGAAGCGGCGCGGGGCGCCAGGCGGTACCTGTGTAGCCGATCTTCTCGAAGCTGAGGAGGCTGAAGATGCTGTTGTAAAGCTGCATTTCTTTTTTCCTTGTTTGGTCCATCTCGTCCAAGATCTCCATGAGCTCATTGCCAGTTTTGGTGGGGTGGGTGCATTCGGCTTCGTGGACCGAGAGCTCGTGGTAGGGTCCCTGCCAGGGGCACCCGATCCGTTTGTATTTGCACTGGGTCACCCTGGGATTGGGAGAGGGAGAGAAAGGGAGGGTGGATGTTCACCAGATCCATAGAAATCACAGAGGTGGAAGGGACCTCCAGAGATCATCAGGTCCAAAGCAGGGTCCCTAGGACAGGGCACACAGGGAGGCATCCAGATGGGGCTGGAATATCTCCGGAGAAGGAGACTCCACACCCCCTGGGCAGCCTGGCCCAGGGCTCCCTCACCCTCACTGGGAAGAAGTTCTTCCCCACATTGGGGGGAACTCCCTGTGCTCCAACTTGAGGCCATCACCCCTTGTCCTGTCCCCACAGACACTGAGAAGAGGCTGCCCATGTCCCCCTGTGTCCCACCCTTCAGCTATTGAGAACCATGGATCAGATCCCCTCTCAGGCTGCTTCTCTCCAGGCTGAACAGCCCCAGCTCCCTCAGCCTTTCCTCCCAGGGGAGATGCTCCAGGCCCTTCAGCATCTCCAGAGCCTCCTCTGGACTCTCTCCAGGAGATCCCTGTCTTTTCTATCCCAGGGAGCCCAGCACTGGACACAACACTCCAGGTGGGGCCTGAGCAGGGCAGAGCAGGGGGAATGATGTGGTTGGATGGGAAGATCAGGATGTGGTGGGATGGAAGGAAAACTGAAGGTAAATATTCACTGGATCAGGGAAAGAAAACCAGGAGGAATATTCCCTGGATCAGGATGCTGTGGGATGGAAGGAAAGCCAGCCTAAAAATTCCCTGGATCAGGGAAAGAAAACCAGGGGGAATATTCACTGGATCAGGATGTTGCACAGGGAAAGAAACTGAGTGTAAATATTCCCCAGGTTGGGATGTGGTGGGATGGAAAGAAAGTGAGGGTAAATATTCACTGTAGTGGGGAAAGAAACCCAGGGGAAATATTCCCTGGATCAGGATGCTGTGGGATGGAAAGAAAGCCAGCCTAAAAATGGACCAGGTTGGGAAAACAAAACCAGGGGGAATATTCCTCAGGTTGGGGTGTCACTGGGAAAGAAAACCAGGGGAAATATTCCCCAGGTTGGGATGTGGTGGGATGGAAAGAAAGTGAGGGTAAATATTCCCTGGATCAGGATGCTGTGGGATGGAAAGAAAGCCAGCCTAAAAATTCACTGGATCAGGGCAAGAAAACCAGGGGGAATATTCACTGGATCAGGATGCTGTGGAAAGAAAATGAGCCTAGATATTCCCCAGATTGGGATGCCATGGAAAGAAACCCAGTGTAAACAGTCACTGGATCAGGCACTGTGGAAAGAAAGTGAGAGTAAATATTCACCAGATCAGGACACAACATGGGAAAGAAAATCAGGGGAATATTCCCTGGATCAGGATGTGATGGGATGGAAAGAAAGCCAGACTAAAAATTCCCTGGATCAGGGCAAGAAAACCAGGGGAAATATTCCCTGGATCAGGATGCTGTGGGATGGAAAGAAACCAGAGGGTAAATATTCCCCAGATTGGGATGTGGTGGGATGGAAAGAAAGTGAGGGTAAATATTCCCTGGATCAGGATGCTGTGGGATGGAAAGAAAGCCAGCCTAAAAATTCACTGGATCAGGGCAAGAAACCCAGGGGAAATATTCCCTGGATCAGGATGCTGTGGGATGGAAAGAAAGCCAGCCTAAAAATTCCCCAGATTGGGAAAACAAAACCAGGGGGAATATTCCTCAGGTTGGGGTGTCACTGGGAAAGAAAACAGAAGGTAAATATTCCCCAGGTTGGGATGTGGTGGGATGGAAAGAAAGTGAGGGTAAATATTCCCTGGATCAGGATGCTGTGGGATGGAAAGAAAGCCAGCCTAAAAATTCCCTGAATCAGGGAAAGAAAACCAGGGGGAATATTCACTGGATCAGGATGTTGTGGGATGTAAAGAAAGCCAGCCTAAAAATTCACTGGATCAGGGAAAGAAACCCAGGGGAAATATTCCCTGGATCAGGATGCTGTGGGATGGAAAGAAAGCCAGCCTAAAAATTCACTGGATCAGGGCAAGAAAACCAGGGAGAATATTGCCTGGATCAGGATGTGGTGGAATGGAAAGAAAGCCAGCCTAAAAATTCCCCAGATTGGGAAAACAAAACCAGGGGGAATATTCCTCAGGTT
Source organism: Hypotaenidia okinawae (assembly GCA_027925045.1). NCBI lineage: Eukaryota > Metazoa > Chordata > Aves > Gruiformes > Rallidae > Hypotaenidia > Hypotaenidia okinawae. Next base: position 164,775,619 of record BSDF01000002.1, read on the forward strand.
GGGGTGTCACTGGGAAAGAAAACCAGGGGCAATATTCCCCAGGTTGGGATGTGGTGGGATGGAAAGAAAGTGAGGGTAAATATTCCCTGGATCAGGATGTTGTGGGATGGAAAGAAACCAGAGGGTAAATATTCCCCAGATTGGGATGTGGTGGGATGGAAAGAAACCCAGGGGAAATATTCCCTGGATCAGGATGCTGTGGGATGGAAAGAAAGCCAGCCTAAAAATTCCCCAGATTGGGACACTTGTTTTTTACCTGTCCTGGCATTCCTCTTTCTGGTGCCTCTCCAGGAGGGAGCGGGGGAACTGCTGCATGCAGAAGCCACACTCAGAGGGTAACTCGCTGACGGCTTTTTCCACGGCCAGGTTCCGGCAGCACAAGCTCTTGCTGATCTCACAGCGGCAGTTGGGGCAGGTGGCCTGTTCCTCCTTCAGCCGGGCGTCTGCCAGGAGGTGGATGAAGCAGCCGGCGCACATCAGGTGCCCGTTGGTGCACTGAGGAAGAGGGATCGCAGGGGTCACAAGGGTGGAAAAAGGACCTTGGACATCATCGAGTCCAAACGCTTCCTGGCCTGATCCCTGAGCACCTCATCTCCCCGTCTGTTAAACTCACCCAGGGGTGGGGACTCAGCACCCTCCCTGGGCAGCCTGGGCCAGGCCCTGACCCTGTCTCAGGCCCTGACCCTGTTCCAGGCCCCTATTCCAGGCCCATCCCAGGCATTGACCCTGGTTCCAGGCCTGTCCCAGGGCTTGACCCTGTTCTAGGCCCCTATTCCAGGCCTTGACCTTGGTTCCAGGCCCGTCTCAGGCCTTGACCTGTTCCAGGCCCCTATTGCAGGCCAGTCCCAGGCCTTGACCCTGGTTCCAGGCCCCTATTCCAGGCCTTGACCCTGGTCCAGGCCCCTATTCCAGGCCCGTCCCAGGCCTTGACCCTGTCCCAGGCCCATCCCAGGCCCCGACCCTGTTCCAGGCCCTGACCCCATTCCAGGCCCCTGCTCCAGGCCCGTCCCAGACCTTGACCCTGTTTCAGGCCCCTGCTCCAGGCCCATCCCAGGCCCTGACCCTGCTCCAGGCCCGTCCCAGGCCCTGACCCTGCTCCAGGCCCCTGTTCCACAGCCCCACAACTCTGCCAGGGAAGAACTTTGCCCTCCCAGCTGAGCTGACCCTGCCCTGGGGCAGCTTGAGCCCATTGCCCCTTGTCCCATCTCCTGTCCCCTGGCTGAAGAGACCAGCGCCCACCTCTCTGCACCCTCCTGGCAGGGCAGGGCAGGTGGGGAGAAGGTCTCCCCTCAGCCTCCTCTTCTCCAGCCTCAACACCCCCAGCTCCCTCAGCTGCTCCTCAGAGGATTTGCCCTCCAGCCCCTTCCCCAGCCTGGTTGCCCTTCTCTGCACTCGCTCCAGGACCTCCATGGCCTTCTGATGCTGAGGAGCCCAGAACTGGACCCAGCACTCCAGCTGCAGCCTCACCAATGCCCAGTCCAGGGGCACAATCCCCTCCCCACACCTCCTGGCCACACTGTGTCTGACACAAGCCAGGATGCCCTTGGCCTTCCTGGCCCCCTGGGCACACTGCTGGCTCATGCTCAGCCTGCAGTCACCCAACACCCCCAGGTCCTTCTCTGCCTGACAGCTCTCCAGCCAGTCTCCCCCCAGCCTGGAGCGCTGCATGGATGACCAATGGGATCCTGGGCTCCATCAGCAGAGGGGTGGCAGCAGGGACAGGGAGGGGATTGTCCCTCTCTGCTCTGCCCTGGGGAGGCCCCAGCTGGAGTCCTGTGTCCAGAGCTGGGGCCCCAGTACAAGAAAGATGGGGAACTGTTGGAGAGGGGTCAGAGGAGCCATGGAGATGCTCAGAAGGGCTGGAGCAGCTCCCCTATGAAGAGAGGCTGAGGGAGCTGGGCTGGGTCAGCCTGGAGAAGAGAAGGCTGTGGGGGGACCTCATTGCAGCCTGCCAGTCCCTGAAGGGAGCAGAGGAACAGGAGGGGAATCAGCTTGTTCAAGGGCAGAGCCTGGCAGGACAAGGGGGCTGGAGTGAAGCTGGAGGAGGGAAGGGGGAGAGGAGAGATTGGGGGGAAGTTCTTTGCAGAGAGAGTGGGGAGGGGCTGGAAGGGGCTGCCCAGAGAAGGGGTGGATCCTTGGGGGTGTCCAAGGCCAGGTTGGATGGGGTCAACCTTGTGTATCTCCAGGCCTGGAGGTTGGTGTCCCTGCCTGTGTCAGGGAGGTTGGAGCTCTGGGACCCTTGGGGTCCCTCCCAACCCAGACCAGGCTGGGATTCCATGATGGGGCCCTGGGCAACCTTGTGTAGCTCCAGGCCTGGAGGTTGGTGTCCCTGCTTGTGTCAGGGGGTTGGAGCTCTCTGATCCTTGGGGTCCCTCCCAACCCAGCCCAATCTGGGATCCTGGGATTCATCAGGAGAGAGAGGAAGAGTGGGATAAAGAGAGAGAGAGAATTTGGAGCCCAGAGGCGGCTTCCCAGCGCTAATTAGGCTTGAGCTCGTTAGCTTCCTCCCACTGTCCCTCTTCCTCTTCCTCCTCCCAGCCCCGTGGTGGGAAACCCGCTTCCCTCCGTGGGGTTTGGGATCCCTGGAAAAGTGGGGTTCAGGCAACACCCTCCCCTCAGCGAGCGGCTCTGGGAAGAAGGGGAACGGCACCGGGCTTGGGATCCCACCGGGAGCGGGAAGGATCCAGCCCCGTGCCCAACCCTGGGTGGTTTTGGAGGGGATCATTATGGGATGTAGCTGGTTTTGGTGCAGGGAGGGGGTGGGGGGTGGGGGGAGCGGTGCCAAGGGGGATTTGACTGCTCCTCCTGATCCGGTTGGGAAGCGTTCGGAGTGGCGGCTCCGGGAGGGGAAGGGAGCGGCACGCTCTGAGGGTGAAGCTGGTGGGATCACAGGAGATCCCACAAGAGACCCCACAAGAGACCCCACAAGAGACCCCACAAGAGACCCCAGCAGTGCCACAGAGAAGATCCCAGAGAAGATTCCAGCAGTGCCAGAGAGAAGATCCTGGAGGAGATCCAGGGGAGATCCTAGCAGCATCACAAAGGAGATCCCGGGGGAGAGCCAAGAGGAGATCCTGGGTGAGATCCCAGAGGAGATCCCAGCAGTATCCCAGACGAGATCCTGGAGATCTCAGCAGCACCATAGAGGAGATCCCAGACAAGATCCCAGAGGAGATCCCAGCAGCATCACAGAGGAGATCCTGGAGGAGCTCCTGGCAGCACCACAGAGGAGATCCCAGACAAGATCCCAGATGAGATCCCAGCAGCATCACAAAGGAGATCCCAGGGGAGATACGAGAGGAGATCCCAGCAGCATCACAAAGGAGATCCCGGGGGAGATCTGAGAGGAGATCCTGGGTGAGATCCCAGCAGCACCACAGAGGAGATCCTGGCAGTGCCACAAAGGAGATCCCAGAGGAGATCCTGGCAGAGCTGCAGAGAAGATCCCAGCAGCATCCCAGACAAGATCCCAGACGAGATCCTGGAGATCTCAGCAGCACTATAGAGGAGATCCCGGACAAGATCCCAGAGGAGATGCCATCAGCATCACAGAGGAGATCCTGGAGGAGATCCCAGCAGTGCCACAGAGGAGATTCTGGAGGAGATCCCAGAGGAGATCCCAGCAGCATCACAAAGGAGATCCCGGGAGAGATCCAAGAGGAGATCCTAGGTGAGATCCCAGCAGCACCACAGAAGAGATCCCAGGGGAGATCCTGGGTGAGATCCCAGCAGCACCACAGAGGAGATCCCGGAGGAGATCCTGACAGTGCCGTAGAGGAGATCCCAGGTGAGATCCCAGATGTGCTGTAGAGAAGATCCTGGACGAGATCCCAGATGAGATCCCACACAAGGTCCTGGCAGCACCACAGAAGAGGAGATCCCCGCAATGCGGCAGAGATCCCAGGCAAGATCCAAGCAGTGCCAGAGAGAAGATCCTGGACAAGATCCCAGACAAGATCCCAGCAATGCCACAGAGGAGATCCTGGCAGCACTGCAGAGAAGATCCCAGCAGCATCCCAGACAAGATCCCAGACGAGATCCTGGAGATCTCAGCAGCACTATAGAGGAGATCCCGGACAAGATCCCAGAGGAGATCCCAGCAGCATCACAGAGGAGGTCCTGGCAGCACCACAGACGAGATCCCAGAGGAGATCCAAGCAGTGCCACAAAGGAGATCCCAGAGGAGATCCCAGAGGAGATCCCAGCAGCACCACAGAGGAGATCCCGGGCAGATCCCAGAAGAGATCACAGCAGCATTGCAGAGGAGATCCTCAACAAGATCCCAGAGGAGATTGCAGCAGCGCCACAAAGGAGATCCTGGATGAGATCCCAGAGGAGATCCTGGCAGAGCTGCAGAGAAGATCCCAGCAGCATCCCAGACAAGATCCCAGACGAGATCCTGGAGATCTCAGCAGCATTGCAGAGGAGATCCTCAACAAGATCCCAGAGGAGATGCCATCAGCATCACAGAGGAGATCCTGGAGGAGGTCCAAGCAGAACCACAGAGGAGATCCCAGACAAGATCCCAGATGAGATCCCAGCAGCATCACAGAGGAGATCCCAGAGGAGATCCAAGCAGCGCCATGAAGGAGATCCCAGAGGAGATCCTGGCAGTGCCACAAAGGAGATCCTCCACAAGATCCTAGAGGAGATCCCAGCAGCACCACAGAGGAGATCCTGGGTGGATCCCAGAAGAGATCACAGCAGCATTGCAGAGGAGATCCTCCACAAGATCCCAGAGGAGATCGCAGCAGCGCCACAAAGGAGATCCCGGAGGAGATCCCAGAGGAGATCCTGGCAGAGCTGCAGAGGAGGAGATCCCAGAGGAGGAGATCCCAGAGGAGATCCTGGCAGAGCTGCAGAGCAGGAGATCCCAGAGGAGGAGATCCCAGAGGAGATCCTGGCAGAGCTGCAGAGCAGGAGATCCCAGAGGAGGAGATCCCAAGAAACCAGTCCAAGAGGAAACCCGCCAGCGCTGGATCTCTGGAGTTTGTCCTGGGAAGGTGGGAGAATCCAGTGCCCATCCCGGCCACAGGGATCCGGGATCTTCGGGATCACCACAGAAATCCCTGGCAGAGGATCCCTAGATCCCTTGGGAAAAGGGGCTGGGGAAGCAGCCAGCATCCCCGGGGAGGGGGGAAGGGGGGTGACAGGGGATCACCCCTGCCAGCAGGATAACCAGGAATACTTGGATCCTGCTGGGATGGGATCCGGATCCGTGCCACTGGATCACTGGATCGGTGTCACCAGATCCCAGTGCCAAACACACCCCCCCCCCCAAACTTCCCTGGGACCCAAATCCTTCCCCCCACCCCCCCCCAGCTCCAAAATCTCCCTCCTGGCACCCAAACTCCCCTTCCCCGGCACCCAGATCCCCCTCCCCGGTGTTGAAACCCACCTCCCCCACACCCAGACCCCCCCCAACCCCCAGACCCCCCTCCCCTGGCACCCCACCCCCCAGCACCCAAATCCCCCTCCCCAGTCAGGCTGAGCGCTCCTGGCACCCAAATCCCCCTCCCCAGCACCCAAATCCCCTTCCCCAGTGCCTAAACCCCCTCCCCAGTTAGGCTGGGTGCTCCTGGCACCCAAACCCCCTCCCCAGCCCCCCAAATCCCCTCCCCTGGCACCCAAACCCCACTCCCTGGCCCCCAAATCCCGCTCCCCAGTAAGGCTGAGTGCTCCCAGCACCCAAATCCCCCTCCCTGGCCCCCAAACCCCCTCCCCAGTTAGGCTGGGTGCTCCTGGAACCCAAATGCCCCCTCCCCAGCCCCCAAATCCCCTTCTCCAGTTAGGCTGAGTGGTCCCAGCACCCAAATCCCCCTCCCCCAGCCCCCAAACCCCACTCCCTAGCCCCCAAATCCCCCTCCCCAGTAAGGCTGGGCACTCCTGGCACCCAAACCCCGTCCCTGGCCCCCAAATCCCCTTCCCTGGCCCTCAAATCCCCCTCCCCAGCCCCCCAAACCCCCTCCCCACTTATGCTGAGTGCTCCAGGCACACAAACCCCCTCCCTGGCCCCCAAATCCCCCTCCCCAGTTAAGCTGAGCACTCCAGGCACCCAAACCCCCTCCCTGGCCCCCAAACCTCCCTCCCCAGTTAGGCTGAGCGCTCTCAGCACCCAAACCCCCTCCCCAGCACCCAAACCCCCTCCCCAGTTAGGCTGAACACTCCCAGCACCCAAACCCCCTCCCTGGCCCCCAAATCCTCTTCCCCAGTGCCCAAACCCCCTCCCCAGTTAGGCTGGGAGCTCCTGGCACCCAAACCCCACTCCCTGGCCCCCAAATCCCCCTCCCCAGTTAAGCTGAGCACTCCAGGCACCCAAACCCCCTCCCTGGCCCCCAAACCCCCTCCCCAGTTAGGCTGAGCGCTCTCAGCACCCAAACCCCCTCCCCAGCACCCCAAATCCCCTTCCCTGGCACCCAAACCCCCTCCCCAGCACCCAAACCCCCTCCCCAGTTAGGCTGAGTGTTCCTGGCCCCGAATCCCCCTCCCTGGCCCCCAAACCCCCTCCCCAGCACCCAAACCCCCTCCCCAGTTAGGATGAGCGCTCCCAGCCCCCAAACCCCCTCCCTGGCCCCCAAATCCCCCTCCCCAGTTAAGCTGAGCGCTCCAGGCACCCAAACCCCTCTCCCCAGCCCCCAAATCCCCCTCCCTGGCCCCCAAGCCCCCTCCCCAGTCAGGCTGAGCGCTCCCAGCACCCAAATCCCCCTCCCCAGCCCCCAAACCCCCCTCCCCAGTAAGGCTGAGTGCTCCAGGCACCCAAACCCCCTTCACCCCGCTCCCCGGCCCCTAAAACCCCCTCCCCAGCCCCCAAGCCCCCTCCCCAGTTAGGCTGAGCTCTCCCAGCAACCAAACCCCCTCCCTGGCCCCCAAATCCCCTTCCCTGGCACCCAAATCCCCCTCCCTGGCACCCAAATCCCCCTCCCCAGTTAGGCTGAGCGCTCCCAGCACCCAAACCCCCTCCCCAGCACCCAAAGCCCGCTCCCCAGTTAGGCTGAAAACTCCAGGCACCCAAACCCCCTCCCTGGCCCCCAAATCCTCTTCCCCAGTGCCTAAACCCCACTCCCCAGTTAGGCTGGGCGCTCCTGGCACCCAAACCTCCTTCCCTGGCCCCCAAATCCCCCTCCCCAGTTAAGCTGAGCGCTCCCAGCCCCCAAATCCCCCTCTCCAGCCCCCAAATCCCCTTCCCTGGCACCCAAACCCCCTCCCCAGTTAGGCTGGGCGCTCCTGGCACCCAAATCCCCCTCCCCCAGTCCCCCAGCCCCCTCCCCAGCACCCCAAATCCCCTTCCCTGGCCTCCAAACCCCCTTCCCCAGCACCCAAATCCCCCTCCCCAGTTAGGCTGAGCACTCCCAGCACCCAAAACCCCCTCCCCAGTCCCCCAAATCCCCTTCCCTGGCACCCAAACCCCCTCCCCAGCACCCTAATCCCCCTCCCCAGTTAGGCTGAGCACTCCAGGCACCCAAACCCCCTCCCCAGCCTGCCAAATCCCCCTCCCCAGTTAGGCTGAGCGCTCTCAGCACCCAAACCCCCTTCCCTGGCCCCCAAGTCCCCCTCCCCAGCACCCAAACCCCCTCCCCAGCATCCTAATCCCCCTCCCCAGTTAGGCTGAGCACTCCCAGCACCCAAACCCCCTTCCCTGGCCCCCAAATCCCCCTCCCCAGCCCCCAAGCCCCCTCCCCAGTTAGGCTGGGCGCTCCAGGCACCCAAATCCCCCTCCCCCAGCCCCCAAATCCCCCTCCCCAGCCCCCAAATCCCCCTCCCCAGCCCCCAAATCCCCCTCCCCAGTTAGGCTGAGCGCTCCAGGCACCCAAACCAGTACAACCACCTCACCAGTACAACCATACCACCAGTACAACCACCTCACCAGTACAACCACGTCACCAGGCTCCCAGGGTTTAATTACACCCCCCCCCCAAAATAAATAATTAGAGGGATGATAATTACCCAGGGGGAGGGGGGAAGAAGAGGCCAGGATGAAGGGTGCTCTGTGTGTCCCCCCTCCTCATCCTCACCAGTACCCACCAGTTTGGGAAAGAGGGGGGGTCCCACAGAGGGTGTGGGGAGCCCCATCTTCCTCCCCCCCCCCCCAAAATGAAGCCATGTGTCTGTGTATCCCCCCCCCCCCACCCCCCTTTTTCCCCTGCCACCTCCTCAGGGTGTCACCGCGCCGGCGGGTGACACGGGAACGGGGTCCAACAGCCGAGGGGGGTGTAGGAAGGGGGTGGGGTGTGTAGGAAGGGGGTGAGGGGGGGTTTGGGGTGACCTTTGTACCCTGGCTTTACCATCACCCATACTGGCTGGTAACTGGTGTTACTGGGAGCGCAGGCTGTGCCGGTTGAACAGGGTGACACCGGGTGACACCGGGTGACAAGATGGATGCTCCCGGCCTGACGTCACCCTCACCGGTTGTCACCCTCACCCGCTGTTCCGGTGGGGCCGGTTTGGGAAGGGGGGGGTGGGGGGTGGGGAAAGGAGGGGGAACCCTCTGAGGTAGCATAAAGTGAGGGGGGAGGGGGGAGTTTGGGGGGAGGGGGGAGTGGGGGGAGTCTGGGGGGGAAGGGGAGGGGGAGTCTGGGGGGGGGGAGAGGGAGTCTGGGGGGGGGGAGGGGGAGTCTGGGGCGGGGGGAACCCTCTGAAGTAGCATAAACTGAGGGGGGAGGGGGGAGTGTGGGGGGAGTCTGGGGGGGAGGGGGGCAGTCTGGGGGGGGAGGGGGGCAGTCTGGGGGGGAGTCTGGGGGGAGGGAGGGGGAGAGTCCGGGGGCGGGGGGGGAGTCTAGGGAGAAGGGGGAGAGGGGGAGTCTGGGGGAGGGGGAGGGGGGAAGGGGGAGGGGGGCGAGGGGGGAGTCTGGGGGGAGGGGGGAGTGAGTCTGGGGGGAGTCTTGGGGGAGGGGAGTCTGGGGGGCGGAGCGGGGGGGGGGGAGTCTGGAGGGGGAGTCTGGAGGGGGGAGTCTGGGGGGGGGGGAGTCGGGGGGGGGGAGTTTTGGGGGGGGGAGTTTTGGGGAGGGGAGTCGGGGGGGGAGGAGAGAGTCTGGGGGGGGAGAGAGTCTGGGGGGGAGTCTGGGGAAGGGGGGAGAGGGGGAGTCTGGGGGGGGAGGGGGAGTCTGGGGGGGAGAGTCGGGGGGGGGGGGTGGGGAGAGTCGGGGGGGGGGGGAGGAGGGGGGGAGAGTCGGGGTGGGGGGGAGAGCCTGGAGCACCCTGAGTTTGGGGGCTCAGTGTGGGGCCACCCTGAGGTCTTGGGGGGGGGGGTGCACACCTTAAAGCAGCCCCCTCACCCCCCCACCCCCCAAGCAGTAGTGGGGGGATCCCCCCCAGATGGATGCTGATGGGGGGTCCCTGAAGTGGGGGGGGGGAAGACTTAGAGTTGGGGGGGTCCCTGGGGTTGGAAGGGGTCCCCAAAGCCTGGGGGGGTCCCCAAGGCCTGGGGGGAGGGGGGTGTCCCTGGGGTCATCCTCTGGGTTGGGGGGGTCCCTGAAGTGGGGGTGGGGGGAAGACCTAGAGTTGGGGGGGTCCCTGGGGTTGGAAGGGGTCCCCAAAGCCTGGGGGGGTCCCCTGAGGCCTTGGGGTGATCCTCTGGGTTGGGGGGGTCCCTGAAGTGGGGGGAGGAAGACCTAGAGTTGGGGGGGTCCATGGGGTTGGAAGGGGTCCCCAAAGCCTGGGGGGGTCCCCAAAGCCTGGGGGGAAGGGGGTGTCCCTGGGGTGATCCTCTGGGTTGGGGGGGTCCCTGAAGTGGGGGGGGGGAAGACCTAGAGTTGGGGGGGTCCCTGGGGTTGGAAGGGGTCCCCAAAGCCTGGGGGGGGTCCCCAAAGCCTGGGGGGAGGGGGTGTCCCTGGGGTCATCCTCTGGGTTGGGGGGGTCCCTGAAGTGGGGGTGAGGTGGGAAGACCTAGAGCTGGGGGGGGGTCCCCTGAGGGCCTTGGGGAGATCCTCTGGGTTGGGGGGGGGGGTCCCTGAGAGGGGGGGTTGGGAAGGGGTCCCCAAAGCCTTGGGGGGTCCCCAAAGCCTGGGGGGGTGGGGGTGTCCCTGGGGTGATCCTATGGGTTTGGGGGGTGTCCCTGAAGTGGGGGGGGAAAGACCTAGAGTTGGGGGGTCCCTGGGGTTGGAAGGGGTCCCCAAACCAGGGGGGGTCCCCAAAGCCTGGGGGGAGGGGGTTGTCCCTGGGGTGATCCTCTGGATTGGGGGGGGTCCCCTGAAGTGGGGGGGGTAGGAAGACCTAGAGTTGGGGGGGTCCCTGGGGTTGGAAGGGGTCCCCAAAGCCTGGGGGGGGGTCCCCAAAGCCTGGGGGGGGTCCCCAAAGACTGGGGGGAAGGGGGTGTCCCTGGGGTGATCCTCTGGGTTGGGGGGGTCCCTGAAGTGGGGGGGGGGGAAGACCTAGAGTTGGGGGGTCCCTGGGGTTGGAAGGGGTTCCCAAACCAGGGGGGGTCCCCTGAGGCCTTGGGGTGATCCTCTGGGTTGGGGGGGGTCCCTGAAGTGGGGGGGAAGACCTAGAGTTGGGGGGATCCCTGGGGTTGGAAGGGGTCCCCAAAGCCTGGGGGGGTCCCCAAAGCCTGGGGGGGTTATGGGTTACTTGAGAGGGGGTCCCCATTACCAGGGGGGTTATGGGTTACTTGAGGGGGGTCCCCATTACCGGGGGAGTTATGGGTTACTTGAGGGGGGTCCCCATTACCAGGGGGGTTAGGGGTTACCTTGGGGGGGGGGGTCCCCATTACCAGGGGGGTTATGGGTTACTTGAGGGGGTCCCCATTACCAGGGGGGTTAGGGGTTACCTTGGGGGGGGGGGGTCCCCATTACCAGGGGGGTTATGGGTTACTTGAGGGGGGTCCCCATTACCAGGGGGGTTAGGGGTTACCTTGGGGGGGGGGTCCCCATTAGCAGGGGGGGTTATGGGTTACTTAAGGAGGGGGTCCCCATTACCAGGGGGGTTATGGGTTTTCTGGGGGGGGGTCCCCATTAGTAGGGGGGTTATGGGTTACTTGAGGGGGTCCCCATTGCCAGGGAGGGTTATGGGGTTACTTGGGGGGGGTCCCCATTACCAGGGAGGTTATGGGTTACTTGAGGGGGGTCCCCATTACTGGGGGGGGTTATGGGTTATTTGAGTGGGGGGGTCCCCATTACTGGGGGTTACTGGGGGGGGCCATGGGTTACTGGGGGGAGGGTGTCCATGGGTGACTGGAAGGGGGGTCCATGAATTACCGGGGGGGTTGTCCGTGGGTGACTGGGGGGGGTCGAAGGGTTACTTGAAGGGGGGTCCATGGGTGACTGGGGGGGCGGAATCCATGGGTGACTGGGGGGTGTCCAAGGGTGACTGGAAGGGGGGTCTATGGGTGACTGGGGGAGGGTCCATGGGTGACTGGAAGGGGGGATCCATGGGTGACTGGGGGGGGTCGAAGGGTTACTGGAGGGGGGGTCCAGTCCATGGGTTACTGGGGGGGGTGGGGGTCCATGGGTGACTAGGGGGTGTCCAAGGGTTACTGGAAGGGGGGTCCAAGGGTGACTGGGGGGGAGTCCGTGGGTGACTTGAAGGGGGGTCCAAGGGTGACTGGGGGGGGGATCCATGGGTGACTGGGGATCCATGGGTTACTGGAAGGGGGGTGAGATCCATGGGTGACTGGAAGGGGGGATCCATGGGTGACTGGGGGCGGTCCATAGGTGACTGGGGGGTGTCCAAGGGTTACTTGAAGGGGGGTCCATGGATGACATGGGGGGGGGGGTCGAAGGGTTACTGGAGGGGGGATCCATGGGTGACTGGAGGGTGGGGGGAGGGGGTCCATGGGTGACTGGGGGGTGTCCAAGGGTTACTGGAAGGGGGGTCCATGGGTGACTGGGGGGTGTCCAAGGGTTACTGGAAGGGGGGTCCAAGGGTGACTGTGGGGGGGTGGTCGAAAGGTTACTGGAAGGGGGGTCCAAGGGTTACTTGAAGGGGGGATCCATGGGTGATGGGGGGATGTGTGAGATCCATGGGTGACTGGGCAGGGGGATCCATGGGTGACTGGGCGGGGGGATCCATGGGTGACTGGGGGGGATCCATGGGTTACTGGAAGGGGGTGTGAGATCCATGGGTGACTGGAAGGGGGATCCATGGGTGACTGGGGATCCATGGGTGACTGGGATCCATGGGTTACTGGAAGGGGGTGTGAGATCCATGGGTGACTGGAAGGGGGGATCCATGGGTGACTGGGGGGATCCATGGGTTACTGGAAGGGGGTGTGAGATCCATGGGTGACTGGAAGGGGGGATCCATGGGTGACTGGGGGGATCCATGGGTGACTGGGGATCCATGGGTTACTGGAAGGGGGGTGTGAGATCCATGGGTGACTGGAAGGGGGATCCATGGGTGACTGGAAGGGGGGATCCATGGGTGACTGGGGGGGGGGATCCATGGGTGACTGGGGATCCATGGGTTACTGGAAGGGGGTGTGAGATCCATGGGTGACTGGAAGGGGGGATCCATGGGTGACTGGGGGGGGGATCCATGGGTGACTGGAAGGGGGGTGAGATCCATGGGTGACTGGAAGGGGGGATCCATGGGTGACTGGGGGGGGGATCCATGGGTGACTGGGGATCCATGGGTTACTGGAAGGGGGGTGTGAGATCCATGGGTGACTGGAAGGGGGATCCATGGGTGACTGGAAGGGGGATCCATGGGTGACTGGTGGGGGGGGATCCATGGGTGACTGGGGATCCATGGGTTACTGGAAGGGGGTGTGAGATCCATGGGTGACTGGAAGGGGGGATCCATGGGTGACTGGGGGGGGGGAATCCATGGGTGACTGGGGGGGGGGGATCCATGGGTGACTGGGGATCCATGGGTTACTGGAAGGGGGTGTGAGATCCATGGGTGACTGGAAGGGGGGATCCATGGGTGACTGGGGGGGATCCATGGGTGACTGGGGGGGGGGATCCATGGGTGACTGGGGATCCATGGGTTACTGGAAGGGGGTGTGAGATCCATGGGTGACTGGAAGGGGGGATCCATGGGTGACTGGGGGGGGAATCCATGGGTGACTGGAAGGGGGGATCCATGGGTGACTGGGGGATCCATGGGTGACTGGAAGGGGGGTGTGAGATCCATGGGTGACTGGAAGGGGGGATCCATGGGTGACTGGAAGGGGGGTGAGATCCATGGGTGACTGGAAGGGGGGATCCATGGGTGACTGGAAGGGGGGATCCATGGGTGACTGGGGGGGGGAGATCCATGGGTGACTGGAGGGGGATCCATGGGTGACTGGGGATCCATGGGTTACTGGAAGGGGGTGTGAGATCCATGGGTGACTGGAAGGGGGATCCATGGGTGACTGGAGGGGGATCCATGGGTGACTGGAAGGGGGGATCCATGGGTGACTGGGGGGGGGATCCATGGGTGACTTGGGGGAGGGGGATCCATGGGTGACTGGGGATCCATGGGTTACTGGAAGGGGGTGTGAGATCCATGGGTGACTGGAAGGGGGGATCCATGGGTGACTGGGGGGGGGATCCATGGGTGACTGGAAGGGGGATCCATGGGTTACTGGAAGGGGGTGTGAGATCCATGGGTGACTGGAAGGGGGGATCCATGGGTGACTGGGGGGGATCCATGGGTGACTGGGGGGGGGATCCATGGGTGACTGGTGGGGGGGATCCATGGGTGACTGGGGGGGGGATCCATGGGTGACTGGTGGGGGGGATCCATGGGTGACTGGTAGGGGGGATCCATGGGTGACTGGGGATCCATGGGTTACTGGAAGGGGGGTGTGAGATCCATGGGTGACTGGAAGGGGGATCCATGGGTGACTGGAAGGGGGGATCCATGGGTGACTGGGGGGTGTCCAAGGGTTACTGAAAGGGGGTGTCCATGGGTGACTGAAGAAGGTGGGGGGGGGGTGGTGGCAGGGGGGAAGGGCAGAGCTACGGATAACCCGCCCGGCCTCCCGCCGGTCCCGCCCCGTACCTGATAAACCGAGGCCTTGGGCAGGTCGAGGCAGACGGTACAACAGAGCACGGAATAAAGCCGCTCCTCCAGCTTCACGCTGCCCGCCGCCCCCTCGGGCCCGGCCGGCCCGGTCCCCGCCGCCCTCAGGCGTTTCTTGGGGGGGGCGTCGGGATCCGAACCCGTTTCGCCGTGAGGCCGGGCCCCGCCGAGCAACGAAGCCGCTTCCTCGGCGCTTCCCGCTTCTCCCTGACCTCCCGCGGCTAAAGCGGGGCCGGCGAGGGACGAGGAAGGAGTCGAAGGGGCGGTAGGGCCCCCCCCGCCGGCCTCACGATCCTCCGGGCCGGACATCATCGCCGATCGCCTCACCCCGCCGCCATCTTGGCCGCCATCTTGGCCTCCTCCCTCCTCCCCCCTCCCTCCCTCTTCCCTCCGCCATCCCCGCGCCCAGCAGGAAGCGCAGCCAATCAGCGTCGAGGGAAGGCGGGAGCTGACAGGGGAAAGAGCCAATGAGAGAACGCGGTGGGGGGGTATTGACACGCCCACTCCGCCGTCCCGGGCCGTCGAGACGGAAACGTCAGCTCCGGCCACGCCCCTTGAGTGGGCGGGGCTTCTCCGAGGGGGTGTGTGACGCAGCGGCGGCGGGCCAATGGGAGGAGGGGAGCCCTGATGGGGGCGGGGCTGAAGGGAGAGGGCGGGAGCGAGGCGCGGAGGGGCCGGTGCCGACCAGTAGAGACCATTACAGACCAGTAGGGGGGCGTGCGGGGGGAGCACGGACCAATATAGACCAATAAGGACCAGTACGGACCAGTATAAACCAGTATGGACCAGTGTAGGCCAGTATAGACCAGTATAGACCAGTATGGACCAGTACGGACCAGTGTAGACCAGTATAAACCAGTACGGACCAGTATGGACCAGTGTAGGCCAGTACAGACCAGTACATACCAGTGTAGACCAGTACGGACCAGTGTAGACCAGTATGGACCAGTACAGACCAGTACGGACCAGTGTAGACCAGTATGGACCAGTATAGACCAGTACAGACCAGTATAGACCAGTAGGAACCAGTATAGACCAGTAAGGACCAGTGTACACTAGTACAGAACAGTGTAGACCAGTATAGACCAGTATGGACCAGTATAGACCAGTACGGACCAGTGTAGACCAGTATGGACCAGTGTAGACCTGAATGGACCAGTGTAGACCAGTACGGACCAGTGTAGACCAGTACAGAACAGTGTAGACCAGTACAGACCAGTACGGACCAGTGTAGACCAAAATGGACCAGTGTAGACCAGTACGGACCAGTATACACCAGTATGGACCAGTATAGACCAGTACGGACCAGTGTAGACCAGTACGGACCAGTGTAGACCAGTACAGAACAGTGTAGACCAGTACAGACCAGTATAGACCAGTACGGACCAGTGCAGGCCAGTATAGAACAGTGTAGACCAGTACGGACCAGTGTAGACCAGTATGGACCAGTGTAGACCTGAATGGACCAGTGTAGACCAGTACGGACCAGTACAGACCAGTATGGACCAGTGTAGACCAGTACAGACCAGTATAGACCAGTACGGACCAGTGCAGGCCAGTATAGAACAGTGTAGACCAGTACGGACCAGTGTAGACCAGTATGGACCAGTGTAGACCTGAATGGACCAGTGTAGACCAGTACGGACCAGTACAGACCAGTATGGACCAGTATAGACCAGTACGGACCAGTGTAGACCAGTATAAACCAGTACGGACCAGTATACACCAGTATGGACCAGTGTAGGCCAGTACAGACCAGTACATACCAGTATAGACCAGTACAGAACAGTGTAGACCAGTACAGACCAGTACAGACCAGTACGGACCAGTGTAGACCAGTATGGACCAGTATAGACCAGTACGGACCAGTGTAGACCAGTATGGACCAGTATAGACCAGTACGGACCAGTGTACACTAGTACAGAACAGTGTAGACCAGTGTAGACCAGTATGGACCAGTGTAGACCAGTACGGACCAGTGTAGACCAGTACAGAACAGTGTAGACCAGTACAGACCAGTATAGACCAGTACGGACCAATGCAGGCCAGTATAGACCAGTATGGACCAGTGTAGACCAGTACAGACCAGTGTAGACCAGAACAGACCAGCACAGCCCAGTTCTCCCCAGTCCAAGCAGCCCTTCACACCCCACTCAAGTGTGACCAGTATGCCCAGTTCTCCTAGCCCCAGTGTGACCAGTACTCCCAGTGCCCCTGGTCCTAGTGTGACCAGTACACCCACTATGCTCACCTCCAGTGTGTCCAGTACACCCAGTGCCCCCAGTCCCAATGTGACCAGGACTCCCAGTCCCAGTGTGACCAGTACTCCCAGTGCCCCCAACCCCAGTCTAACCAGTACTCCCAGTGCCCCCAGTCCCAGTGTGGCCAGTACTCCCAGTGCCCCATTCCCACTGTGACCAGTATGCCCAGTACCATTAGTTGCAGTGTGACCAGTATGCCCAGTGCCCCCAGTCCCAGTGTGACCAGTATCACCTGTATCTCCAGCCTCAGCGTGACCAGTATGCCCAGTACTGCCAGTCCCAATGTGACCAGTACTCCCAGTGCCCCCATTCCCAGTGTGACCAGTATGTCCAGCACCCACAGTCCCAGTGTGGCCAGTACTCCCAGTTCCCCTAATCCCAGAGTGACCAGTACTCCCAAAGCCCCCAGTCCCAGTGTGACCAGTATGCCCAGTGCCCCCATTCCCACTGTGACCAGTACTCCCAGCACCCCCAGTCCCAGTGTGGCCAGTACTCCCAGTACTCCCAACCCCAGTGTGACCAGTATTCCCAGTGTCCCCAGTGTTGCCAGTCTCCAAGGAGCTGTGGGATACAGCACACCCTGTCCTCTCCAGCCCCCTGGGACCCCCATCCCAGTGCCCCCCATCCCAGTGCCCCCCATCCCAGTGACCCCCATCCCAGTGACCCCCTGGTGCCTCCAGGTGGGGCCAGGGGGATCCTGGAGCTCCCATGGCTGGGGAGGAGAGAGGGGGATCAGAGGGGTCTGTCCCATCCCATCCCCATCCCATCCCCATCCCCATCCCCATCCCATCCCCATCCCCATCCCATCCCCATCCCATCCCATCCCATCCCATCCCCATCCCATCCCCATCCCATCCCCATCCCCATCCCATCCCATCCCCATCCCATCCCCATCCCATCCCCATCCCCATCCCCATCCCATCCCATCCCATCCCATCCCCATCCCATCCCCATCCCATCCCCATCCCCATCCCCATCCCCATCCCCATCCCATCCCATCCCCATCCCATCCCATCCCCATCCCCATCCCATCCCCATCCCATCCCATCCCATCCCCATCCCATCCCCATCCCATCCCATCCCCATCCCCATCCCCATCCCCATCCCATCCCATCCCCATCCCATCCCATCCCCATCCCCATCCCATCCCCATCCCATCCCATCCCATCTCCATCCCATCCCCATCCCCATCCCCATCCCATCCCATCCCCATCCCCATCCCCATCCCCATCCCCATCCCCATCCCATCCCATCCCCATCCCCATCCCATCCCCATCCCATCCCCATCCCATCCCCATCCCATCCCATCCCATCCCATCCCCATCCCCATCCCCATCCCCATCCCCATCCCATCCCATCCCCATCCCCATCCCATCCCCATCCCATCCCATCCCCATCCCATCCCCATCCCATCCCATCCCATCCCCATCCCCATCCCATCCCATCCCATCCCCATCCCATCCCCATCCCATCCCCATCCCCATCCCATCCCATCCCATCCCATCCCATCCCATCCCCATCCCATCCCCATCCCATCCCCATCCCATCCCCATCCCCATCCCCATCCCCATCCCATCCCATCCCATCCCCATCCCATCCCATCCCATCCCATCCCCATCCCCATCCCATCCCATCCCCATCCCCATCCCCATCCCATCCCCATCCCCATCCCCATCCCCATCCCCATCCCATCCCATCCCCATCCCCATCCCCATCCCATCCCATCCCCATCCCCATCCCCATCCCATCCCATCCCATCCCCATCCCCATCCCCATCCCATCCCCATCCCCATCCCCATCCCCATCCCATCCCATCCCATCCCCATCCCATCCCATCCCATCCCCATCCCATCCCATCCCCATCCCATCCCATCCCCACCCCCATCCCCATCCCTATCCCATCCCCATCCCCTCCCCTCCCCTCCCCGCCCCGCCCCCTCCCTCCCTCCCTCCCGCGATGCCGCCGCTGCCCCCGGGCTCGGGTGGTTCCCGGGGCTCCCGGGGCCGCCCCCCCCGGTACCGGCGGCACCCCAAGCCCCCCTACTCCTACCTGGCGCTCATCGCCCTCGTCATCCGCGCCGCCCCCGGACGCCGCCTCAAGCTCTCCCAGGTACCCGGGACCCCCCCCCAAAACCCCCAACCCGGGGACCCCCCCCCCCAACCCCCAACCCGGGGACCCCCCCCAATCCCCAACCCGGGACCCCCCCCCCACTACCCCCCTCCCAACCCGGGGACACCCCCCTCCAGTACCCCCCCCCCACCAGGGGACCCCCCCACCCGGTAACCTCCCCCCCGGTACCCCCCTGTACTCCCCAGGGAACCCCCAGTAACCCCAGTAAGCCCCCAGTAACCCCAGGATGCCCCCCCCAAGTAAGGCCAGTAAGCCTCCGGTAACCCCAGTAAGCCCAGTAACCCCCCGGTAACCCCAGGTAGCCCCCCCAGTAAGCCCAGTAACCCCCCAGTAACCCCAGTAAGCCCCCACTAACCCCAGTAAGCCCCCCCAGTAAGCCCAGTAAGCCTCCGGTAACCCCAGTAAGCCCCCAGTAACCCCCCAGTATCCCCCCGGTAATCCCAGTAACCCCCCAGTAACCCCCAGTAACCCCCCGGTAACCCCCCGGTAACCCCAGTAAGCCCCCACTAACCCCAGTAAGCCCCCCCAGTAATCCCAGTAAGCCTCCGGTAACCCCAGTAAGCCCCCCCAGTAACCCCAGTAACCCCCCGGTAACTCCCCAGTAACCCCAGTAACCCCCCAGGTAACTCCCCGGTAACCCCAGTAACCCCCCAGTATCCCCCCGGTAACCCCAGTAAGTGCCCGGTAACCCCTCAGTAACCCCCCAGTAACCCCCAGTAACCCTCCGGTAACCCCAGTAAGCCCCCACTAACCCCAGTAAGCCCCCCCAGTAACCCCAGTAAGCCCCCGGTAGCCCCTGGTACCCCCCGTACCCCCCCGGTAGCCCTTCAGTAGCCCCGGGGTGTGCTCCACCCCCCCCCCCCCCCCGGTATCTCCCCCCGGGACCCCCCCCGTCCCCCCTCCCTCTACCTCGCCCCCCAGGACCCCCCCGGTTCCCCTCCCCCCAATCTCCCCCCCAGGACCCCCCTCATTAGGAAGTCCCCCCAGGACCCCCCCGGCTCCCCCTCCCCCCGGTACCTCCCCCATCCGGTATCTCCCCCTGGGCCGGGGTCTCTCCCCGGGGGGCCGGCGCCTCCTGCGGCGCTTATGCACATTCCGGGGAGGGGGGGATTAGCGGCGCCGGGAGGTCTGTCGCCACCTCTGTCGCCTCTATCGCCTCTGTCGCCTCCTCTGTTGTCTCCTCTGTCCCCTCTATCGCCACTATCGCCACCTCTGTCGCCACTATCGCCACTTCTATCGCCACTATCGCCACCTCTATCGCCACTATCGCCACCTCTGTCGCCTCTGTCGCCTCCTCTGTTGCCGCCTCTGTCGCCTCTATCGCCTCTGTCGCCTCTGTCGCTACTTCTATCGCCTCTATCGCCACCTCTGTCGCCTCTGTCGGGTCGGCTCCCCTCCCCCAGCCCTGGAGGGGGAGGCCAGGGGGTGGGGGGAGGGGGATTTGGCTGCGGGGGGTGGGGGATGGTCAGGGGGGTCCCCAGGGTGTGTGTGTGGGGGTCCCTGGGTGCGGGGGGGTGGTCAGTGTGTGGGGTCCCTGGGTGTGGGTGGGGGTCAGGGGGTGCGGGGAGGGGGTCCCCAGGGTATGGGGGGGTCAGGGGGGTCGGTGGGGGGTCCCTGGGTGCGGGGGGGGGGAGTCAGTGGGGTGCGGGGAGGGGGGATCAGGGGGGGTCCCCAGGGTGCGGGGGGGTCAGTGGGGGGGTCCCTGGGTGCGGGGGGGTGGGGGAGTCAGTGGGGTGCGGGGAGGGGGGTCGGGGGGGTCACCAGGGTGCAGATGGGGGTCAGGAGGGTGGGGGTCAGGGGGGTCCCCAGGGTGTGTGGGGGGGTCAGTGGGGTGGGGGGGTTTGGGGGGGGTCAATGGGGGGGTCCCAGGAGGGTGTCAGTGGAGGGGGCTGGAGTGGGGGGGGCTGAGGGGGGGTCCCCAGGGTGAGGGGGGCAGTGAGGGTTCAGGGGGGTCAATGAGGGGGTCTTGGGGTGGGGGGTAAGGGGGGTGAAGGGGGGTCCCCAGGGTGGGGGGGGTCCTCAGTGTACGGGGGGGTCAAGTGGGGGGGGAGGGTTTGGGGGGTCAATGGGGGGTCCCAGGAGGGTGTCAGTGGAGGGGGCCTGGAGTTGGGGGGGGGGCTGAGGGGGGTCTCCAGGGTTTGGGGGTGGTCAATGGGGGGGGTCCTGGGGTGGGGGGTGTCCCAGGAGGGTGTCAGTGTAGGGGGGAGGGTGAGGGGGTGTCCCCAGGTGTGTGGGGGTCGTGGGGGGGTCCTGGGTGGGGTGGGGGTCCTCAGTGTACGGGGGGGGTCACTGGTGTGGGGGGGAGTTTGGGGGGGTCAATGGGGGGGTCCCAGGAGGGTGTCAGTGGAGTGGGGGGAGCTGAGGGGGGGTCCCCAGGGTTTGGGGGGCAGTGGGGGTGGTCCTGGGGTGCAGGGGGGCTCCTCAGTGTACAGGGGGGTCAGTGGGGTGGGGGGAGTTTGGGGGGGTCAATGGGGGGGTCCCAGGAGGGTGTCAGTGGAGTGGGGGGAGCTGAGGGGGGTGTCCCCAGGGTTTCGGGGGGCAGTGGGGGGGGTCCTGGGGTGCAGGGGGGTCCTCAGTGTACAGGGGTGGTCAGTGGGGTGGGGGGGCCTGGGGGGGTCAATGGGGGGGTCAATGGGGTGCAGGGGGGGTCCCAGAAGGGTGTCAGTGGAGGGTGCCTGGAGTGGGGGGGCTGAGCGGGGGGTCCCCAGGGTGGGGGGTGGGGGTCAGTGGGTGGGGTCCTGGGGTGGGGGGTCCCAGGAGGGTGTCAGTGTAGGGGGGAGGGTGAGGGGGGGTCCCCAGGGTGTGGGGGGGTCGAGGGGGGGTCCTGGGGTGGGGGTCCTCAGTGTACTGGGGGGGGTCGGTGGGGTGGGGTTTGGGGGGGTCAATGGGGGGGTCCCAGGAGGGTGTCAGTGGAGTGGGGGGGAGCTGAGGGGGGTGTCCCCAGGGTTTGGGGGGCAGTGGGGGGGTCCTGGGGTGCAGGGGGCTCCTCAGTGTACAGGGGGGTCAGTGGGGTGGGGGGGATTTGGGGGGGTCAATGGGGGGGTCCCTGGAGGGTGTCAGTGGAGGGTGTCTGGAGTTGGGGGGGGGCTGAGGGGGGGTCCCCAGGGTGGGGGTCAGTGGGGGGGTCCTGGGGTGGGGGGGTCCCAGGAGGGTGTCAGTCTAGTGGGGGGGGTGAGGGGGGTCCCCAGGGTGTGGGGGGAGGTCAATGGGGGGGTCCTGGGGTGGGGGGGGGTCCTCAGCATACGGGGGGAGGGGGGATCATTGGGGTGCAGGGGGGGTTAATGGGGGGGGGGTCCAAGGAGGGTGTCAGTGGAGGGTGCCTGGAGTTGGGGGGGGGTGGAGGTCGGTCTGAGGGGGGGTCCCCAGGGTGGGGGTGGGGGGGCAGTGGGGGTTCAGTTGGGGGGGGTCTCAGGAGGGGGGATGCTGTAATTTGGGGGGGGGGGATGCTCTAATTTGGGGGAGGGATGCTGTAATTTGGGGGGGGGGTGTGTGCTCTAATTTGGGGGGGGGATGCTCCAATTTGGGGGGGTGTGCTCCCTGAAGCCCAAATACACGCTAGGGGGGGTGTTTGCAGGGGGTGGGGGTGTTTTGGGGGTGCTCCCCCCCCTCCCCCTCAGTGATGTGGTTGCCCCCCCCCCCCAGATCATCCAGGAGCTGAGTGGGCTCTTCCCCTTTTTTGGGGGGGGGGTACCAGGGCTGGAAGGACTCGGTGAGGCACAACCTCTCCTCCAACCCCTGCTTTGCCAAGGTGGGTGGGGGGGGGGGGGGGGGGGCGTGGGGGGGGTGGTGGAGGGGATGGGGGGTGTATAGAGGTGGGGGGGCCATGGGGGGGGGGGTACCAGGGCTGGAAGGACTCGGTGAGGCACAACCTCTCCTCCAACCCCTGCTTTGCCAAGGTGGGCATGGGGGGGGGGGGGGCACTGGGGGGGGGGTGTGGGGGGGGGATGGATGGGGGGGGTATAGAGTGGGAGGGGGTATGGGGGGAGGGACTGGGGAGGGGAAAGAGGGGGGTTGGGGGGAGCATTGGGGGAGGTATGGGAGGGGAGGGACCAGAGGGGTACCTAGGGGGGCACTGGGGGGGGCATGGGGGGGGGGAATGGAGGTGGGGGGAGTATAAAGGGGGGGGTATGAGGGGAGGGACCGGGGGGGGAAAGAGGGGGTTGGGGGGGGGCACTGGGGTGGGTATGGGGGGGTGTGTTTAGAAGGGGGAGTTGGGGGGGGTATGGGGGGGGGGGTATAGGGGGGAAGAGATGGGGAAAGAGGGGGGTTGGGGGGGGGCACTGGGGGAGACATGGTGGGGGGTATGGAGGGGGGGGTATGGGGGGAGGGGGGACCAAGGGGGGAACGAGGGGGGTTGGGGGGGGCACTGGGGGAGGTATGGGGAGGGGGGGCATGGCGGGGGAAAGAGAGGGGTTGGGGGGGGCACTGGGGGAGACATGGGGGGGTTATGGGGGGGTATGGGGGGGGGGTATGGGGGGAGGACCGGGGGGGAAAGAGGGGGGTTGGGGGGGCACTGGGAGGGGGCATGGGGGGGGTATGGAGGGGGGTGTATAAGGGGGGGAATATGGGTGGAGGACTGGGGGGAAAGAGGGGGGTTGGGGGGGCACGGGGGGGGGCATGGGGGGGGTTATGGGGAGGTATGGGGAGGGGTATGGGGGGAGGGAGTGGGGGGGAAAGAGGGGGGTTGGGGGGGGCACTGGGGGAGGTATGGGGGGGGCATGGGGGGGTATGGAGAGGGGGGTTTAGGGGGGTATGAAGGAGGGGGTATGGGGGAGGGCATGGGGGGGGGCATGGGAGGGTATGGGGGGAGGGACCGGGGGGGGAAAGAGGGGGGTTGGGGGGGGCACTGGGGGGGGCATGGGGGGGGTTATGGGGGGGTATGGGGGGGGTATGGGGGGAGGGACTGGGGGGGAAAGAGGGGGGTTGGGGGGGGCATGGGGGGGTTATGGGGGGGTTATGGGGGGGGAGTATAAAGGGGGGGGTATGAGGGGAGGGACTGGGGGGGGAAGAGGGGGTTCGGGGGGGTACTGGGGGGGTATGGGGGGGGTATGGGAGGGTATGGGGGGGGTATGGGGGGAGGGACTGGGGGGAAAGAGGGGGTTGGGGGGGCTATGGGGGGGGCATGGGGGGGTATAGGAGTGGGTATGGGGGGGGGTATGGGGGGAGGACCGGGGGGAAAGAGGGGGGTTGGGGGGGGGGGCACTGGGGGGGGACATGGGAGGGGGATGGAGGGGGAGGGGGTGTATAGGGGGGGGTATGGGGGGAGGGACCGGGGGGGGGAAAGAGGGGGGTTGGTGGGGGCACTGGGGGGGGCATGGGGGGGTTATGGGGGGGTATGGGGGGGTATGGGGGGAGGGACTGGGGGGGAAGGAGGGGGGTTGGGGGGGCACTGGGGGGGGTATGGGGGGGGGTTATGGGGGGGGGGCATGGGGGGGGGATGGGGGGGGCATCCAGTTCTCTGAGCTCTGAGCCTCTTATTCTGGGGGTGGGGTCCTTATATTGGGGTTCAACTGGGGGGCCCCCTCCTTAATTTCAAGGGGGGGTCCCAATATCCTCTTTGCCCCCCCAGGTGCTAAAAGACCCCCCCAAAACTCCCATCTTGGGGTTCAGGGCACGGTCCCTCCTTTGGGGTTCACAGTTCTCTGGGCTCTGAGCCTCTTATTCTAGGAGGGGTGTCCTTATATTGGGGTTCAACTGGGGGGGCCCCCTCCTTAATTTTAAGGGGGGTCCCAACATCCCTTTTGCCCCCCCCAGGTGCTAAAAGACCCCCCAAAACTCCCATCTTGGGGTTCAGGGCACGGTCCCTCCTTTGGGGTTCACAGTTCTCTGAGCTCTGAGCATCTTATTCTGGGGGGGGGGATCCTTATATTGGGGTTCAACTGGGGGGGCTCTTCTAATTTTAAGGGGGGTCCCCAATATCCTCTTTGCCCCCCCCAGGTGCTAAAAGACCCCCCCAAACCTCCCATCTTGGGAGGGGCATCCATTTCTCTGAGCCCTGAGCATCTTATTCTAGGGGTGGGGTCCTTATATTGGGGTTCAACTGGGGGGCCCCCTCCTTAATTTTAAGGGGGGTCCCAATATCCTCTTTGCCCCCCCCCAGGTGCTAAAAGACCCCTCCAAACCCAAGGCCAAGGGGAACTACTGGACGGTAGACCTGAGCCTCATCCCCCCCAGGCTCTCCGGCTGCAGAACACAGCGGTGGCTCGGGGAGGTGGGGGGGAAGGGGGGGCCCGATGAAGGGGCCCCCCCTTTTTTCGCTCGGGATTTGACCCCTTTTATCCTTCGGGGTTGGCCCTACCCCCCTTTTTCTAACCCCCCCCATCTCTAGGACCCCCTTTACCCCATCCCCCTCCCCCAACCCCCTCCCCCCCCAATTTCCCAGAGGGGGTGGCTTTTAGCATCGCCTCCCTGTTGAAGGAGGATGGGGGGGGGGGTGTTTTTTGGGGGGGGGGCTAAAAAATCCACCCCCCCATCACCTCAGGGGGGATCACCCCAATTTTCCACCCCTTTCCCCCTCCCACCCCCAAAAAGATTTAGGGGGGGTCGCTTGGCAACAGCAGCATCCCTTCATCTTTGGGGACCCCCCCCAATTATTGACTCCCCCGGGTTTAAGAAAGGGGGTGAGGAGGGGGGAAGAGGGGGTTTTGGGGGGGGGGCTAAAAATCCACCCCCCCCATCACCTCAGGGGGGATCACCCCAATTTTCCACCCCTTTCCCCCCCACCCCCCAAAAAGATTTGGGAGGGGGTCGCTTGGCAACAACAGCATCCCTTCATCTTTGGGGACCCCCCCCAATTATTGACCCCCCGGGTTTAAGAAAGGGGGTGAGGGGGGGAGAAGTGGGGGTTTTGGGGGGAGGGGGCTAAAACCCCCACCCCAGGGTGGGATCACCCCAATTTTCCTCCCCTTTCCCCCCCCACCCCCAAAAAGATTTAGGGGGGTTGCTTGGCAACAGCAGCATCCCTTCATCTTTGGGGACCCCCCCCAATTATTGACCCCCCCGGGTTTAAGAGAAAGGGGAAAGGGGGTGTTGGGGGGGGGGAAAGGGGGGTACCCCAAACCCTCTTTCTTCCCCCCCCCCCAAAACTTGGGGGCAGCTCCCTACTTCCTACAGCAAGGCTGTGGTCCCCAACGCTGTGGCCCCCCTTGCCCCCCCCCACTTGGTTTAAGGGGGGGGAGGTCTTACCCCTCCCCTCCAGCCCCTCCTGGGCCCGAACCCCAATTTGAGGGGGGTCCCCCAGCGTGCCCCCCCCCAATAAGAGCATCTTTGATGTCTGGTTGAGTCACCCCGGGGATGTCACCTACCCTGTGCTCAGGGGGTAGCACCCCCCAAATTATTTGGGGGGGGGGCGGGGCCCTTCTTGGATTTGGGGAGGGGGGTGCAAAGTGGTACCTTGAGAACCCCAAAATTTGGCTGGGACCCCCCCCCAAATAAGGAGCACCCATCCCACCCCAGCACCCTGAGGTCCCCCCCTGCCCCCCCCACCCCATGTGTTGCCCCCCACCCCCAAATAAGGAGCACCCATCCCACCCCCATCCCAGCACCCTGAGGAGTCCCCCCCCCGTGCCCCCCCCACCCCCCATGTGTTGCCCCCCCCCAAATAAGGAGCACCCATCCCACCCCAGCACCCTGAGGTGCCCCCCTGCCCCCGCCCCCCACCCCATGTGTTGCCCCCTCCCCAAATTAGGAGCACCCATCCCACCCCAGCACCCTGAGGTGCCCCACCCCCCCATCTGCCCCCCCCCAAATAAGGAGCCCCATCCCACCCCACTCCAGCACCCTGAGGTGCCCCCCCCCCCCCTATCTGTTGCCCCCCCAAATAAAGAGCACCCATTCCACCCCCACCCCAGCACCCTGAGGTGCCCACCCCACCCCCCATGTGTTGCCCCCCCCCAAATAAAGAGCACCCATCCCACCCCAGCACCCTGAGGTGCCCCCCACCCCAACTGTTGCCCCCCCCCCAAATAAGGAGCACCCATCCCACCCCAGCACCCTGAGGTGCCCCCCCACCCCAACTGTTGCCCCCCCCAAATAGGAGCACCCATCCCACCCCAGCACCCTGAGGTCCCCCTGCCCCCCCACCCCATGTGTTGCCCCCCCAAATAAGGAGCACCCATCCCACCCCATCCCAGCACCCTGAGGAGTCCCCCCCGTGCCCCCCCCCCCCCATGTGTTGCCCCCCCAAATAAGGAGCACCCATCCCACCCCAGCACCCTGAGGTGACACCCCCCCACCCCCCCCCCCAAATAAAGAACAGCTGATGCTGTGGGGTGGGCTGTTCGGGGAGCACTGGTCTGTACTGGGAGCACTGGTCTGTACTGGGAGCACTGGTCAGTAGTGGGAGCACTGGGGTGGTCTGTAGTGAGAGCACTGGTCTGTACTGGGAGCACTGGTCTGTACTGGGAGCACTGGGATGTGCTGTACTGGGAGCACTGGGCTGGGCTGTACTGGGAGCACTGGTCTGTATTGGGAACACTGGGATGCGCTGTAGTGGGAGCACTGGTCTGTACTGGAAGTGCTGGGCTGTACTGGGAGCACTGGTCTGTACTGGGAGCACTAGGATAGGCTGTACTGGGAGCACTGGGCTGAGCTGTACTGGGAGCACTGGTCTGTACTGGGAGCACTGGTCTGTACTGGGAGCACTGTGGTGGGCTGTACTGGAACTGGTCTATACTGGGAGCACTGGGCTGCTGGAGGCTGGCTGTACTGGGAGCACTGGCTTACTGGGGCCTGGGGGGCTGTACTGGGAACACTGGTCTGGTCTGTACTGGGAGCACTGGGCAGTACTGGGAGCACTGGGATGGGCTGTACTGGGAGCACTGGTCTGTACTGGGAGCACTGGTCTGTACTGGGAGCACTGGTCTGTACTGGGAGCACTGGGGATACTGGGAGCACTGGTCTGTACTGGGAGCACTGGTCTGTACTGGGAGCACTGTGGTGGGCTGTACTGGGAGCACTGGTCTATACTGGGAGCACTGGGTGGGCTGTACTGGGAACACTGGTCTGGTCTGTACTGGGAGCACTGGGCAGTACTGGGAGCACTGGGATGGGCTGTACTGGGAGCACTGGTCTGTACTGGGAGCACTGGTCTGTACTGGGAGCACTGGTCTGTACTGGGAGCACTGGACTGGGCTGTACTGGGAGCACTGGTCTGTACTGGGAGCACTGGACTGGGCTGTACTGGGAGCACTGGGCAGTACTGGGAGCACTGGTCACCGCACCCTGCCACCCCCGCCGGGGTCTACGCCGAGGGGGCGTGGCCATCGGGAAGGGGCGTGGCCACAGGGACGGGGCGTCACCACAGCGACAGGGCAGCCCTCCGTGATCACGTGTCCACGGGGGGGCGTGGCCTCAGACCCAAGCCCGGCATCACGTGGTACCGCGCAGTGGGGGCGTGGCCAGCAGGCACAGGGCGGCCCTCCGCGATCACGTGCTCTCCGAGGGGCGTGGCCTCAGACCCAAGCCCGGCATCACGTGGTGCGGCGTAGGTGGGGGCGTGGCCAGCAGGAAAGGGGCGGGGCTACGCCAGCGTTCCGCTCTCACGCCTCCCCGGGAGACACTCCCGGGGGGGGAGGGGGTTGAGGCGGGTTTTGTGGGTCCCGGTGCCGGTTCTGGCGTGGTCTCAGTGCGGTCCCGGTGCCCCCGCGCTACCCTGAGCCCTCTCCCGCCCCCTCCTAGTCGTGGACGCCGCCATGTCGGCTCCTTTCCCCCCCCCCCTTTCCTTCCCCAGCCCGCCCGCTTCCGGTTATAACCACGCCCACTTCCGGCGACCTCCCGGAAGCGCGGTTCGTTGCTATAGCGACCGGCGGGAGGGGCAGGGCCGCGACCTCGGCACCGGGTACGGGGCAACGACCCGGGGGGGGGGGGGGCTCTTCCCGGGGGTCCGCACGGCCCCGTGGCCCTGGGCGGGGGTCTCGGGTCAACCGGGGGGAACCGGGAGGGGCCGCGGGTCCGGGCCCTGGAGCCGCGGTGGGCCCGGGAGGGAGCGGGCGGGGCCTGGGGCGGCCTCGGGGTGACCGGGGCCAGGCCCGGGCCTGGGGGGTCCCTGAGTAACTGGGGGGGGTGCCCAGGGACGTGCCTGGGACTGGGGGGAGCCTGGGGGGCTCTGGGTGACCGGGGGAGTGGCCGGGAGGGTCCCTGGGTGACCGAGGGGTGACCGGGGCCGGGCCCGGGCCTGGGGAGAGCCTGGGGGGTCCCTGGGTGACCGGGGGGTGTGACCGGGGCCGGGCCTGAGCCTGGGGGGACCCTGGGGGGTCCCTGGGTGAATGGGGCCGGGCCTGGGCCTGGGGGGTCCCTGGGTGGCCGGGGATGGGTGACCGGGACGGGCCCGGGGATGGGTGACCGGGACGGGCCCAGGCCTGGAGGGAGCCCTGGGGGGGTCCCTGAGTAACCGGGGGGTGACCGGGGCCTGTCCCAAGCCTGGGGGGAGGCTGGGGGGTCCCTGGGTGACCGGGGGGAGTGACTGGGGACGGGGACGGGCCTGGGGGGAGCCTTGGGGGGCTCTGGGTGACCAGGGGGGTGACCAGGAGGGTCCCTGGGTGACCGGGGGAGGGGTGTGTGTGTGTGACTGGGGCTGTGCTGGGCCTGGGGGGAGCCCTGGGGGGGTCCCTCAGTAACTAGGGGGTGACCGGGGACAGGCACGGGCCTGGGGGGAGCCTGGGGGGTCCCTGGGTGAATGGGGCGGGGCCTGGGCCTGGGGAGAGCCTGGGGGGATCCCTGGGTGACCGGGGGGGTGTGACCGGGGCCTGTCCCGAGCCTGGGGGGAGCCTGGGGGGGCTCTGGGTGACCGGGGCCGGGCCCGAGCCTGGGAGGGTGCCTGAGTAACCAGGGGGGTGACCGGGGACGGGCCCAGGCCTGGGGGGAGCCTGCGGGGGGCTCTGGGTGACCGGGGCCGGGCCCAGGCCTGGGAGGGTCCCTGAGTTACCAGGGGGGTGACCGGGGACAGGCCCGGGCCTGGGGGGAGCCTGGGGGCATCCCTGGGTGACTGGGGGGGTGGGGTGTGACCGGGAACGGGCCTGGGCCTGGGGGGGTCCCTGGGTGAGGGGGAGGGGGGAGGGGGGAGGGGCGGTGACCGGGGCCGGGCCTGGGCATAGGGGGAGCCCTGGGGGGTCCCTGGGTGACCGGGGGACCCATGAGAACCGGCTCAAGGTCGTGGGGGCGTCCCCTGGGTGATGGGGTGGGGGTCTTTGGTGCCCAGGGGGGTCCCTGGAGGGGCCATGGGGGTCCTGTGGCTGACTGGGGGGTCCTGTGGGGACAGTCCCAGGGCCGTGGGGGTCCCGTGGGTGGCCAGGGGGTCCTAGAGGTGACTGGGGAGGTCCTGGGTGACCATGGGGATCCCATGAGGACAGACCCTGGGCCATGGGGGTCCCCTGGGTGACTGGGGGAGCTGTGGGTGGTCATGGGGGGTCTCCTGGGTGACTGGGGGGCCCTGTGGGGACAGTCCCAGGGCTGCGGGGGTCCCATGGGTGGCCAGGGGCTCCCAGGGGGATTGGGGGGTCCTGGGTGACCATGGGGTTCCCATGGGTGGCCAGGGGGTCCCCAGGGGTGACTGGGGGTCCCCTGCATGACCATGGGGGTCCCATGAGGACAGACCCCAGGCCATGGGAGTCCCGTGGGTGACTGGGGGTCCCCTGGGTGGTTTTGGGGGTCTCCTGGGTGACTGGGGGGGCTGTGGGGGGTCCCCTGGGTGACTGGGGGGTCCTGTGGGGACAGACCCCGGGCCATGGGGGTCCCATGGGTGGTCAGGGGCTCCCAGGGGTGACTGGGGGTCCCATGAGTGGTCGTGGGGGTCCCCTGGTTGCCAGGGTGTCCCCTGGTTGACTGGGGGTCCCCTGGGTGGTCGTGGGGGTCCCCTGGGTGACTGGGGGGTCCTGTGGGGACAGTCCCAGGGCCATGGGGGTCCCCTGGGTGGTTATGGGGGTCCCCTGGGTTGCCAGGATGTCCCCTGGGTGACTGGGGGTCCCCTGGGTGGTTTTGGGGGTCCCCTGGGTGACTGGGGGGTCCTGTGGGGACAGTCCCAGGGCCATGGGGGTCCCGTGGGTGGTCAGGGGCTCCCAGGGGTGACTGGGGGTCCCATGAGTGGTCGTGGGGGTCCCCTGGTTGCCAGGGTGTCCCCTGGTTGACTGGGGGTCCAATGGGTGGTTGTGTGTTGGGGGTCCCCTGGGTGACTGGGGGGTCCTGTGGGGACAGTCCCAGGGCCATGGGGGTCCCCTGGGTGGTTATGGGGGTCCCCTGGGTTGCCAGGATGTCCCCTGGGTGACTGGGGGTCCCCTGGGTGGTTTTGGGGGTCCCCTGGGTGACTGGGGGGTCCTGTGGGGACAGTCCCAGGGCCATGGGGGTCCCGTGGGTGGTCAGGGGCTCCCAGGGGTGACTGGGGGTCCCATGAGTGGTCATGAGGGTCCCCTGGGTTGCCAGGGTGTCCCCTGGGTGACTGGGGGTCCCCTGGGTGGTTTTGGGGGTCCCCTGGGTGACTGGGGGTCCCCTGGGTGATTTTGGGGGTCCCCTGGGTGATTTTGGGGGTCCCCTGGTTGACTGGGGGTCCCCTGGGTGGTCGTGGGGGTCCCCTGGGTGACTGGGGGGTCCTGTGGGGACAGTCCCAGGGCCATGGGGGTCCCCTGGGTGGTTATGGGGGTCCCCTGGGTTGCCAGGATGTCCCCTGGGTGACTGGGGGTCCCCTGGGTGGTTTTGGGGGTCCCCTGGGTGACTGGGGGGTCCTGTGGGGACAGTCCCAGGGCCATGGGGGTCCCGTGGGTGGTCAGGGGCTCCCAGGGGTGACTGGGGGTCCCATGAGTGGTCATGAGGGTCCCCTGGGTTGCCAGGGTGTCCCCTGGGTGACTGGGGGTCCCCTGGGTGGTTTTGGGGTCCCTGGGGTGACTGGGGGTCCCCTGGTGATTTTGGGGGTCCCCTGGGTGATTTGGGGGTCCCCTGGTTGACTGGGGTCCCTGGGTGGTCGTGGGGGTCCCCTGGGTGACTGGGGGGTCCTGTGGGGACAGTCCCAGGGCCGTGGGGGTCCCTGGGTGGTCATGGGGGTCCCCTGGGTTGCCAGGATGTCCCCTGGGTGACTGGGGTCCCTGGGTAGTTTGGGGGTCCCTGGTGACTGGGGGGTCCTGTGGGGACAGTCCCAGGGCCGTGGGGTCCGTGGGTGGCCAGGGGCTCCCAGGGTGATTGGGGGTCCTGGGGGTCCCAAGGGGCCTCTGCTTGACCATGGGGGTCCCATAGGTGACTGGGTGGGGGGGTCCCATGGGTGCCCATGCTCACCCTCCCCCCCCCCCCAAAATTAACCAGGGGTCCCTGAGCCCCCCAACCTTTCCCATGGGGGCTCCCCCAGACCCCAGGACAGGGGGAGGGGCTGTGATGGGGGGGGGGGGGAGGGGTCAGGGTGCCCCCCACCCACCAGTGGATCAGGTGTTAACGAGGGGGGGGGGGGGGATCATTATCCCCCAAAGCAATTAGCAAGGGTAATTAATGACTAACGAAGGAGACACCGCTGGGCTCTGAGCCAGCCCAGTTTAACCAGTTTAACTCCCATTCCCTCCTCTTTTGCCTCCCAGTTTAACCAGTTTCATTCCTGTTTTCCCTCCCAGTTTAACCAGTTTCATTCCCCTTTCCCCAGGGTTTCACTTCCCAGTTTAACCAGTTTCATTCCTGTTTCCCCTCCCAGTTTAACCAGTTCCATTCCCATTTCCCCACCATTTCACCTCCCAGTTTAACCAGTTTCATTCCCCTTTCCCCAGGGTTTCACTTCCCAGTTTAACCAGTTTAACTCCCACATCCCCCTAGTTTAACCTCCCAGTTTAACCAGTTTAACTCCCATTTCCCCCTAGTTTCACCTCCCAGTTTACCCAGTTTCCTTTCCATTTCCCCCTAGTTTCCCCTCCCAGTTTAACCAGTTTCATTCCCATTTCCCCCTAGTTTAACCTCCCAGTTTACCCAGTTTCATTCCCACTTCCCCCTAGTTTCACCTCCCAGTTTAACCAGTTTCATTCCTCTTTTCCCTCCCAGTTTACCCAGTTTCTTTCCCATTTCCCCCGAGTTTAAGCTCCCAGTTTAACCTGTTTCTTTCCCATTTCCCCCTAGTTTCCCCTCCCAGTTTACCCAGTTTCTTTCCCATTTCCCCCGAGTTTAAGCTCCCAGTTTAACCTGTTTCTTTCCCATTTCTCCCTAGTTTCCCCTCCCAGTTTAACTCCCATTTCCCCAGAGTTTAACCTCCCAGTTTACCCAGTTTCCTTTCCATTTCCCCCTAGTTTCACCTCCCAGTTTAACCAGTTTAACTCCCATTTCCCCCTAGTTTCACCTCCCAGTTTACCCAGTTTCATTCCCACTTCCCCCTAGTTTAACCTCCCAGTTTAACCAGTTTCATTCCCATTTCCCTCTATTTTCACCTCCCAGTTTGCCCATTTTCATTCCCATTTCTCCCTAGTTTAACCTCCCAGTTTAACCAGTTTCATTCCTGTTTTCCCTCCCAGTTTAACCAGTTTGATTCCCATTTCCCCCTAGTTCAACCTCCCAGTTTACCCAGTTTCCTTTCCATTTCCCCCTAGTTTCACTTCCCAGTTTAACCAGTTTAACTCCCATTTCCCCCTCTATTGCCTCCCAGTTTAACCAGTTTCATTCCCCTTTCCCCAGGGTTTCACTTCCCAGTTTAACCAGTTTCATTCCCCTTTCCCCAGAGTTTAACTTCCCAGTTTAACCAGTTTCATTCCAGTTTTCCCTCCCAGTTTAACCAGTTTAACTCCCACATCCCCCTAGTTTAACCTCCCAGTTTAACCAGTTTAACTCCCATTTCTCCCTAGTTTCACCTCCCAGTTTACCCAGTTTCATTCCCATTTCCCCCTAGTTTCACCTCCCAGTTTACCCAGTTTAACTCCCTAGTTTAACCTCCCAGTTTAACCAGTTTCATTCCTGTTTTCCCTCCCAGTTTACCCAGTTTCCTTTCCATTTCCCCCTACTTTCCCTCCCAGTTTACCCAGTTTCATTCCCACTTCCCCCTAGTTTCACCTCCCAGTTTAACCAGTTTCATTCCTCTTTTCCCTCCCAGTTTACCCAGTTTCTTTCCCATTTCCCCCTAGTTTCCCCTCCCAGTTTACCCAGTTTCCTTTCCATTTCCCCCTAGTTTCACCTCCCAGTTTAACCAGTTTAACTCCCATTTCCCCCTAGTTTCACCTCCCAGTTTACCCAGTTTCATTCCCACTTCCCCCTAGTTTCACCTCCCAGTTTACCCAGTTTCATTCCCACTTCCCCCTAGTTTCACCTCCCAGTTTACCCAGTTTCATTCCCATTTCCCTCTATTTTCACCTCCCAGTTTGCCCATTTTCATTCCCATTTCTCCCTAGTTTAACCTCCCAGTTTAACCAGTTTCATTCCTGTTTTCCCTCCCAGTTTAACCAGTTTGATTCCCATTTCCCCCTAGTTCAACCTCCCAGTTTACCCACTTTCATTCCCATTTCCCCATAGTTTAACTTCCCAGTTTCATTCCCATTTCCCCCTAATTTCACCTCCCAGTTTAACCAGTTTCATTCCCCTTTCCCCAGAGTTTAACTTCCCAGTTTAACCAGTTTCATTCCTGTTTTCCCTCCCAGTTTAACCAGTTTCATTCCTGTTTTCCCTCCCAGTTTAACCAGTTCCATTCCCATTTCCCCACCATTTCACCTCCCAGTTTAACCAGTTCCATTCCCATTTCCCCACCATTTCACCTCCCAGTTTAACCAGTTTCATTCCTGTTTTCCTTCCCAGTTTACCCAGTTTCATTTCCATTTCCCCCTACTTTCCCTCCCAGTTTACCCAGTTTCATTCCCACTTCCCCCTAGTTTCACCTCCCAGTTTAACCAGTTTCATTCCTCTTTTCCCTCCCAGTTTACCCAGTTTCTTTCCCATTTCCCCCTAGTTTCCCCTCCCAGTTTACCCAGTTTCCTTTCCATTTCCCCCTAGTTTCACCTCCCAGTTTAACCAGTTTAACTCCCACTTCCCCCTAGTTTCACCTCCCAGTTTACCCAGTTTCATTCCCACTTCCCCCTAGTTTCACCTCCCAGTTTACCCAGTTTCATTCCCACTTCCCCCTAGTTTCACCTCCCAGTTTACCCAGTTTCATTCCCATTTCCCTCTATTTTCACCTCCCAGTTTAACCAGTTTCATTCCCATTTCCCCCTAGTTTCCCCTCCTAGTTTAACCAGTTTCATTTCCATTTCCCCCTAGTTTAACCTCCCAGTTTAACCAGTTTCATTCCCCTTTCCCCAGAGTTTAACTTCCCAGTTTAACCAGTTTCATTCCTGTTTTCCCTCCCAGTTTAACCAGTTTCATTCCTGTTTTCCCTCCCAGTTTAACCAGTTCCATTCCCATTTCCCCACCATTTCACCTCCCAGTTTAACCAGTTCCATTCCCATTTCCCCACCATTTCACCTCCCAGTTTAACCAGTTTCATTCCTGTTTTCCCTCCCAGTTTACCCAGTTTCCTTTCCATTTCCCCCTAGTTTCACCTCCCAGTTTACCCAGTTTCCTTTCCATTTCCCCCTAGTTTCACTTCCCAGTTTAACCAGTTTAACTCCCATTCCCCCTCTTCTGCCTCCCAGTTTAACCAGTTTAACTCCCATTCCCCCTCTTCTGCCTCCCAGTTTAACCAGTTTCATTCCCATTTCCCCAGGGTTTCACTTCCCAGTTTAACCAGTTTCATTCCTGTTTCCCCTCCCAGTTTAACCAGTTTAACTCCCATTTCTCCCTAGTTTCCCCTCCCAGTTTAACCAGTTTCATTCCTGTTTTCCCTCCCAGTTTAACCAGTTTCATTCCTGTTTTCCCTCCCAGTTTAACTAGTTTCATTCCTGTTTCTCCTCCCAGTTTAACCAGTTTAACTCCCATTTCTCCCTAGTTTCCCCTCCCAGTTTACCCAGTTTCATTCCTGAATTCCCTCCCAGTTTACCCAGTTTCCTTTCCATTTCCCCCTAGTTTCACCTCCCAGTTTACCCAGTTTCATTCCCATTTCCCCCTAGTTTCACTTCCCAGTTTAACCAGTTTAACTCCCATTTCTCCCTAGTTTCCCCTCCCAGTTTACCCAGTTTCCTTTCCATTTCCCCCTAGTTTCACTTCCCAGTTTAACCAGTTTAACTCCCATTTCCCCCTCTTTTGCCTCCCAGTTTAACCAGTTTCATTCCCATTTCCCCAGGGTTTCACTTCCCAGTTTAACCAGTTTCATTCCTGTTTCCCCTCCCAGTTTAACCAGTTTCATTCCCATTTCCCCACCATTTCCCCTCCCAGTTTACCCAGTTTCATTCCCACTTCCCCCTAGTTTCTCCTCCCAGTTTAACCAGTTTACCTCCCATTTCCCCCTAGTTTCACCTCCCAGTTTAACCAGTTTACCTCCCCTTTCCCCAGAGTTTAACTTCCCAGTTTAACCAGTTTCATTTCCATTTCCCCCTAGTTTAACCTCCCAGTTTAACCAGTTTCATTCCCCTTTCCCCAGAGTTTAACTTCCCAGTTTAACCAGTTTCATTCCTGTTTCCCCTCCCAGTTTACCCAATTTCCTTTTCATTTCCCACTAGTTTAACCTCCCAGTTTACCCAGTTTAATTCCCATTTCCCCCTAGTTTAACCTCCCAGTTTACCCAGTTTCCTTTCCATTTCCCCCTAGTTTCACCTCCCAGTTTAACCAGTTTACCTCCCATTTCCCCCTAGTTTCACTTCCCAGTTTAACCAGTTTCATTCCAGTTTTCCCTCCCAGTTTAACCAGTTTCATTCCAGTTTTCCCTCCCAGTTTAACTCCCATTTCCCCCTAGTTTCACCTCCCAGTTTACCCAGTTTCATTCCCACTTCCCCCTAGTTTAAACCACCAGTTTACCCAGTTTCATTCCTTTTCTCCCCTCCCAGTTTACCCAGTTTCATTCCTTTTCTCCCCTCCCAGTTTACCCAGTTTCATTCCCTTTCCCCATAGTTTCCCAGCTGTGCTTTGCCTCTCATCACACCACCACCACACCAAACCGGACTTAACAGACACCGCTTCCCGGAGTAACGGTGACACCGGCGGTTGTTGATTGATTGACGCTTCCAGACCCCCAATTTCCTTGGGATAATTAACCATCGTGACGAGACACCGGGAGCAGCTCACCACCCTCCACGCTTGACCAGAAGCTTCCACCACACCAGGTGTTAAATCAACCATCGGCGACGATGGTTGGGCTCCACCGAACACTGTTCCCACACCCCACCGCCGTAGAACCTTCCGGAAACACCAAGTTTTTGGGAATAAACCCCCTTTAGGTGATGCTGTTGAAAGAACAGTCGGTTCTCTACCGGTTTCTTTGGAACAGTCGCCTTTTCCCGGTGGGAAACAACCGCGGCGGGGTGTTAAGATGGCCGAACACTTGGAACTGTTGGCGGAAATGCCGGCGGTGACGCGGTTGACTACACCGGAACGGTTGAAACACGCTCAGAAACGTCGTGCCCAACAACTCAAGAAATGGGCTCAATGGGAGAAGGAAATTCCCACCGGGAAAACCGGAAGCGACAGGAAAACCAGGAGGAAGAGGAGGAAGAGTCACTCTCCCCCTAAGACGGTGACGTTTCCTGACGCCGTCCGACTGTTGGAAGCGGCCGCTCGACGGGACGCTGAGGAAGGTGGGTTTGAGCCCCAAGTCAGGGGCTGCTTTGATCATCCCCCTGGTTCCTGCATTGTTAACGGCTCCGTTAATTACTCTGCGGGTCATTAACGGCTCCGTTATTTACTCTGGGCATCGTTAACGGCCCCGTTAATTACTCTTGGGGTCTTTAAGGGCTCTGTTAATTACTCTGGGCGTCGTTACCAGCTCCATTAATTACTTTGGGCGTCGTTAACGGCTCCGTTAATGACTCTGGGGATCATTAACGGCTCCATTAATTACTCTGAGGGTTGTTAACGGCTCCGTTAATTACTCTTGGGGGTCGTTAACGGCTCCGTTAATTACTCTGGGCATCATTAATGGCTCCGTTAATTACTCTGCGGGTCGTCACCAGCTCCGTTAATTACCCTGGGGGTCGTTACCGGCTCCGTTAATTACCCTGGGGGTCGTTTACGGCTCCGTTAATTACTCTGGGGGGTCATTAACGGCCCCGTTAATTACTCTTGGGGGTCGTTAAAGGCCCCGTTAATTACTCTGGGCGTCGTTAACGGCTCCATTAATTACTATGGGGGTCGTTACCGGCTCCATTATTTTCTCTGAGGGTCGTTAACGGCCCTGTTAATTACTCTTGGGGTCTTTAACGGCTCTGTTAATTACTCTGGCCGTCGTTACCGGCTCCATTAATTACTTTGGGCGTCGTTACCGGCTCCGTTAATTACTTTGCGGGTCTTTAACGGCTCCGTTAATTACTCTGGGCGTCATTAAAAGCTCCGTTAATTACTCTGCGGGTCATTAACGGCCCCGTTAATTACTCTGGGGATCTTTAATGGCCCCGTTAATTACCCTGGGGGTCGTTTACGGCTCCGTTAATTACTCTGGGGGTTGTTACCGGCTCTGTTAATTACTCTGGGCGTCATTAACGGCTCCGTTAATTACTCTGGGCGTCATTAAAAGCTCCGTTAATTACTCTGCGGGTCATTAACGGCCCCGTTAATTACTCTGGGGGTCTTTAACGGCCCCGTTAATTACCCTGGGGGTCGTTTACGGCTCCGTTAATTACTCTGGGGGGTCTTTAACGGCTCCATTAGTTACTCTGGGCATCGTTAACGGCTCCGTTAATTACTCTGAGGGTCGTTACCGGCTCCGTTAATGACTCTGGGGGTCGTTAACGGCTCCGTTGATGACTCTGGGGGTCGTTAACGGCTCCGTTAATTACCCCTGGGGACATTAACGGCTCCATTAATTACCCCGAGGGACATTACCGACTCCGGTAATTACTCTGCGGGTCATTAATGGCTCCGTTAATTACTCTGAGGGTCGTTACCAGCTCCATTAATTACTCTGGATGTCGTTAAGGACTCCGTTAATTACCCTGGGGGTCGTTACCGGCTCCGTTAATTACCCTGGGGGTCGTTACCGGCTCCGTTAATTACTCTGGGGGTCGTTACCGGCTCCGTTAATTACCCTGGGGGTCGTTAACGGCTCCGTTAATTACTTCCTCCCCAGTGCGGCTCTTCCTGCGCGGCGGCGGCAGCCCCGATCTCTGCAATGAGGATGGGCTCACCGCGCTGCACCAGGTAAGCGCCCCATGCGCTCTCCCACTTCCTCTTATCCTTACTGGTGGCACTGGTTCTGACTGGGAGCTCAGAGAATCCCAGTTCCATCCTGCCGTGGGATCCGGTTGCACCCCGCTGGTGTTCCTGGGAGGCTGGATCTTACTGGTGATGCCAGATCCAACTGGGAGCTGGGAGAATCCCAGTTCCATCCCACTTCTTACCCTTACTGGTGACACTGGTTCTGACTGGGAGCTCGGACAATCCCAGTTCCATCCCGCCGTGGTATCCGGTTACACCCTGCTGGCGTTCCCAGGAGGCTGGATCTTACTGGTGATGCCAGATCCAACTGGGAGCTGGGAGAATCCCAGTTCCATCCCACTTCCTTTTCTCCTTACCGGTGACGCCAGATCCAACTGGGAGCTGGGAGAATCCCAGTTCCATCCCACTTCCTTTTCTCCTTACCAGTGACACCAGATCCAACTGGTAACTGGGAGAATCCCAGTTCCATCCCACCATGGGATCTGGTTGTGTTCCCAGAAGGCTGGATCTTACCGGTGACGCCAGATCCAACTGGGAGCTGGGAGAATCCCAGTTCCATCCCACTTCCTTTTCTCCTTACCGGTGACACCAGATCCAACTGGGAGCTGGGAGCATCCCAGTTCCATCCCACTTCCTTTTATCCTTACCAGTGACACCAGATCCAACTGGGAGCTGGGAGAATCCCAGTTCCATCCCACAGTGGTATCCGGTTGCGCTCCGCTGGTGTTCCCAGGAGGCTGGATCTTACTGGTGACACCGAATCCAACTGGGAGCTGGGAGAATCCCAGTTCCATCTGACATCCTTTTCTCCTTACCGGTGACACCAGATCCAACTGGGAGCTTAGAGAATCCCAGTTCCACCCCACTTCCTTTTCTCCTTACTGGTGATGCCAGATCCAACTGGGAGCTGGGAGATTCCCAGTTCCATCCCACCATGGGGTCTGGTTGTGTTCCCAGAAGGCTGGATCTTACCGGTAACACCAGATGCAACTGGGAGCTGGGAGAATCCCAGTTCCATCCCACTTCCTTTTCTCCTTACCGGTGACACCAGATCCAACTGGGAGCTGGGAGAATCCCAGTTCCATCCCACTTCCTTTTCTCCTTCCTGGTGACGCCAGTTCCAACTGGGAGCTGGGAGAATCCCAGTTCCATCCCACTTCCTTTTCTCCTTACCGGTGACACCAGATCCAACTGGGAGCTGGGAGCATCCCAGTTCCATCCCACTTCCTTTTCTCCTTACCAGTGACACCAGATCCAACTGGGAGCTGGGAGAATCCCAGTTCCGTTCCACTTCCTTTTCTCCGTACCAGTGATTCCAGATCCAACTGGGAGCTGGGAGAATCCCAGTTCCATCCCGCAGTGGTATCCGGTTGAGCCCCGCTGGTGTTACCAGGAGGCTGGATCTTACTGGTGACACCGAATCCAACTGGGAGCTGGGAGAATCCCAGTTCCATCCCACTTCCTTTTCTCCTTACCGGTGACACCAGATCCAACTGGGAGCTGGGAGAATCCCAGTTCCATCCCACTTCCTTTTCTCCTTACCAGTGACACCAGATCCAACTGGTAACTGGGAGAATCCCAGTTCCATCCCACTTCCTTTTATCCTTACCAGTGACACCAGATCCAACTGGTAACTGGGAGAATCCCAGTTCCATCCCACCATGGGATCTGGTTGTGTTCTCAGAAGGCTGGATCTACTGGTGACACCAGATGCAACTGGGAGCTGGGAGAATCCCAGTTCCATCCCACTTCCTTTTCTCCTTACCGGTGACACCAGATCCAACTGGGAGCTGGGAGAATCCCAGTTCCATCCCACTACCTTTTCTCCTTTCCAGTGACACCAGATGCAACTGGGAGCTGGGAGAATCCCAGTTCCATCCCACTTCCTTTTCTCCTTACCAGTGACACCAGATCCAACTGGTAACTGGGAGAATCCCAGTTCCATCCCACCATGGGAT
Source organism: Hypotaenidia okinawae (assembly GCA_027925045.1). Lineage (NCBI taxonomy): Eukaryota > Metazoa > Chordata > Aves > Gruiformes > Rallidae > Hypotaenidia > Hypotaenidia okinawae. The sequence goes on from BSDF01000002.1 coordinate 164,816,088, forward strand.
CTGGTTGTGTTCTCAGAAGGCTGGATCTTACTGGGGACACCAGATCCAACTGGGAGCTGGGAGAATCCCAGTTCCATCCCACTTCCTATTTCCCTTCCCCACCAGTGCTGCATCGACGACGCCGGCGAGGTGGTGACGGCGCTGCTGGAAGCCGGCGCCGACGTCAACGCCCGCGACAGCGAACTCTGGACCCCCCTTCACGCCGCCGCCACCTGCGGTCACCTCCGATTGGTCCAACTCCTGATCCGATGGTACCGCCGCGGTGTCACCGCCCTGGAGCCAGGGAAGGGGGTGTCAGGGGGGACAAACACACCCTCCCCCCCCCAGTAACCACCTCTTGTCTCCGGCACAGCGGCGCCGACCTCTTGGCGGTCAATTCCGATGGGAACATGCCCTACGACCTCTGCGAGGATGACGTCACCCTGGACTGCATCGAAACCGCCATGGCGGAGCAAGGTGAGCGCGGCGATGCTGACGCTGGCGTCTGGGAGGAACCCTCATCCCCTTCCCCTTTCCCTTCCCCTTTCCCTTCCCCTTTCCCTTCCCCTTTCCCTTCCCCTTTCCCTTCCCCTTTCCCTTCCCCTTCCCCTTCCCCGTCCCCTTCCCCTTCCCCTTCCCCTTCCCCGTCCCCTTCCCCTTTCCCCCTTCCCCTTTCCCCCTTCCCCTTTCCCCCTTCCCCTTTCCCCCTTCCCCTTTCCCCCTTCCCCCTTCCCCCTTCCCCCTTCCCCCTTCCCCCTTCCCCCTTCCCCCTTCCCCCTTCCCCCTTCCCCCTTCCCCCTTCCCCCTTCCCCTTCCCCCTTCTTCCCCCTTCTTCCCCCTTTCTTCCCTTCCCCTTCCCTTCCCCTTCCCTTCCCCTTCCCTTCCCCTTCCCTTCCCCTTCCCTTCCCTTCCCCTTCCCTTCCCCTTCCCTTCCCCTTCCCTTCCCCTTCCCTTCCCCTTCCCTTCCCCTTCCCTTCCCCTTCCCTTCCCCTTCCCTTCCCCTTCCCCTTCCCCTTCCCTTCCCCTTCCCTTCCCCTTCCCTTCCCCTTCCCTTCCCCTTCCCCTTCCCCTTCCCTTCCCCTTCCCTTCCCCTTCCCTTCCCCTTCCCTTCCCCTTCCCTTCCCCTTCCCTTCCCCTTCCCTTCCCCTTCCCTTCCCCTTCCCTTCCCCTTCCCTTCCCCTTCCCTTCCCCTTCCCTTCCCCTTCCCCTTCCCCTTCCCTTCCCCTTCCCTTCCCCTTCCCTTCCCCTTCCCTTCCCCTTCCCTTCCCCTTCCCTTCCCCTTCCCTTCCCCTTCCCTTCCCCTTCCCTTCCCCTTCCCTTCCCCTTCCCTTCCCCCTTCCCTTCCCTTCCCTTCCCCTTCCCTTCCCCTTCCCTTCCCCTTCCCTTCCCCTTCCCTTCCCCTTCCCTTCCCCTTCCCTTCCCCTTCCCTTCCCCTTCCCTTCCCCTTCCCTTCCCCTTCCCTTCCCCTTCCCTTCCCCTTCCCTTCCCCTTCCCTTCCCCTTCCCTTCCCCTTCCCTTCCCCTTCCCTTCCCCTTCCCTTCCCCTTCCCTTCCCCTTCCCTTCCCCTTCCCTTCCCCTTCCCCTTCCCTTCCCTTCCCCTTCCCCTTCCCTTCCCCTTCCCTTCCCCTTCCCTTCCCCTTCCCTTCCCCTTCCCTTCCCCTTCCCTCCCCCTTCCCTCCCCCTTCCCTTCCCCCTTCCTTCCCTCCTTCCTTTCCCCCTTCCTTCCCCCCTTCCTTCCCCTTCCTTCCTTCCCTTCCCTTCCCTTCCCTTCCCCCTTCCCTTCCCCCTTCCCTTCCCCCTTCCCTTCCCCCTTCCCTTCCCCCTTCCCTTCCCCCTTCCCTTCCCCCTTCCCTTCCCCCTTCCTTCCCCCTTTCTTCCCCCCTTTCCTTCCCCCTTTCCTTCCCCTCCTTCTCTTCCCCCTTTCCTTCCCCCCTTTCTTCCCCCTTCCCTTCCCCCTTCCCTTCCCCCTTCCCTTCCCCCTTCCTTCCCTTCCCTTCCCCTTTCCCCCTTCCTTCCTTCCCCCTTCCTTCCTTTCCCCCTTCCTTCCTTCCCCCTTCCTTCCTTCCCCCCTTCCTTCCTTCCCCCTTCCTTCCTTCCCCCTTTCTTCCTTTCCCCCTTTCTTCCTTCCCCCCTTCCCTTCCCTTCCCCCCTTTCTTCCTTCCCCTTTCTTCCTTCCCCTTTCTTCCTTCCCTTTTCCTTTCTTCCCCCCTTCCTTTCTTCCCCCCTTCCTTTCTTCCCCCCTTCCTTTCTTCCCCCCTTCCTTTCTTCCCCCCTTCCTTTCTTCCCCCCTTCCTTTCTTCCCCCCTTCCTTTCTTCCCCCCTTCCTTTCTTCCCCCCTTCCTTTCTTCCCCCCTTCCTTTCTTCCCCCCTTCCTTTCTTCCCCCCTTCCTTTCTTCCCCCTTCCTTTCTTCCCCCTTCCTTTCTTCCCCCCTTTCTCTCTTCTTCCCCCCTTCCTTTCTTCCCCCCTTCCTTTCTTCCCCCCTTCCTTTCTTCCCCCCTTCCTTTCTTCCCCCCTTCCTTTCTTCCCCCCTTCCTTTCTTCCCCCCTTCCTTTCTTCCCCCCTTCCTTTCTTCCCCCCTTCCTTTCTTCCCCCCTTCCTTTCTTCCCCCCTTCCTTTCTTCCCCCCTTCCTTTCTTCCCCCCTTCCTTTCTTCCCCCCTTCCTTTCTTCCCCCCTTCCTTTCTTCCCCCCTTCCTTTCTTCCCCCCTTCCTTTCTTCCCCCTTCCTTTCTTCCCCCCTTTCTTTCTTCCCCCCTTCCTTTCTCCCCCCTTCCTTTCTCCCCCCTTCCTTTCTCCCCCCTTCCTTTCTTCCCCCTTTCTTTCTTCCCCCTTTCTTTCTTCCCCCCTTTCTTTCTTCCCCCTTTCTTTCTTCCCCCTTTCCTTCTTCCCCCTTTCTTTCTTCCCCCTTTCTTTCTTCCCCTTTCCTTTCTTCCCCCCTTCCTTTCTTCCCCCCTTCCTTTCTTCCCCCCTTCCTTTCTTCCCCCCTTCCTTTCTTCCCCCTTCCCTTCTTCCCCCTTCCTTTCTTCCCCCCTTCCTTTCTTCCCCCCTTCCCTTCTTCCCCCTTCCTTTCTTCCCCCCTTCCTTTCTTCCCCCCTTCCTTTCTTCCCCCCTTCCTTTCTTCCCCCCTTTCTTTCTTCCCCCTTTCTTTCTTCCCCTTTCTTTCTTCCCCCTTTCTTTCTTCCCCCTTTCTTTCTTCCCCTTCTCTCTTCCCCTTTCTTCCTTCCCCTTTCTTTCTTCCCCCCTTCCTTTCTTCCCCCCTTCCTTTCTTCCCCCCTTCCTTTCTTCCCCCCTTCCTTTCTTCCCCCCTTCCTTTCTTCCCCCCTTCCCTTCCCTTCCCTTCCCTTTCCTTCCCCCTTCCTTTCTTCCCCCTTCCTTTCTTCCCCCTTCCTTTCTTCCCCCTTCCTTTCTTCCCCCTTCCTTTCTTCCCCTTCCCTTTCTTCCCCCCTTCCTTTCTTCCCCCCTTCCTTTCTTCCCCCCTTCCTTTCTTCCCCCCTTCCTTTCTTCCCCCCTTCCTTTCTTCCCCCCTTCCTTTCTTCCCCCCTTCCTTTCTTCCCCCCTTCCTTTCTTCCCCCCTTCCTTTCTTCCCCCCTTCCTTTCTTCCCCCCTTCCTTTCTTCCCCCCTTCCTTTCTTCCCCCCTTCCTTTCTTCCCCCCTTCCTTTCTTCCCCCCTTCCTTTCTTCCCCCCTTCCTTTCTTCCCCCCTTCCTTTCTTCCCCCCTTCCTTTCTTCCCCCCTTCCTTTCTTCCCCCCTTCCTTTCTTCCCCCCTTCCTTTCTTCCCCCCTTCCTTTCTTCCCCCCTTCCTTTCTCCCCCCTTCCTTTCTCCCCCCTTCCTTTCTCCCCCCTTTCTCCCCCTTTCTCCCCCTTTCCCCCTTTCCCATCCTCATCCCATCCCCCTCCTCCTCCGGCGCGGTGTCACCGTCATTCCGGTGTTTTCCTCCCCCCCCGCCCAGGAATCACCCAGGAGAAGATCGAGGACGCTCGAGCCGCCACCGAACGCCTGATGCTCCGGGAAATCCGGCACCTCCTCCAAACCGGCGCCGACCTGGATACGCCGCGGGGACACGGAGCCACCTTGGTACACCCACGTGGTGACATCACGGCGCGGTGACGTAGCGGCGTGGTAGCATCACAGCGCGGTGACATAACAGCGCGGTGACATAGCGGCGCGGTGACATAAGTGTGCGGTGACATCGTGGTGTGGGGACATCCAAGCACGATGACATAATGGTGCGGTGACATCGCGGTGCGGTAGCATCATGGTGCGGTGGCATCGCGGCACAGTGACATAACTGAACAGTGACATCACGGCGCGGTGACATCATGGTGCGGTGACATCACAGTGAGGTGACTTAGCGGTGCGATGTCTTAGCGCCACGGTGGCATCATGGCGCAGTGACGTAGCGGTGCGGTAGCATCAGAGCGCGGTGACATAGCAGCGTGGTAGCATCGCGGCACGGTGACATTGTGGCACAGTGACATAACTGTACAGTGACATCGCGGTGCGGTGACATCACGGTGTGGTGACATCACAGTGAGGTGATGTCTTAGTGGTGCGATGTCTTAGCACCATGGTGGCATCGTGGCGTGGTGACGTAGTGGCACAGTGGCATCACAGTGTGGTGACATCGTGGCGTGGTGGCATCGTGGTGCGGTGGCATAACCATACAGTGACATTGTGGCGTGGTGACATCGCGGTGTGGTGACATAACCATACAGTGACACAGCGGCGCAGTGGCATCACAGTGCGGTGGCATCGTGGTGCGGTGACGTAGCAGCACGGTGACATCGTGGTGCAGTGCATAACCATACAGTGACATCGTGGTGTGGTGACATCGTGGTGTGGTGACATCGCAGTGTGGTGACATAACCGCAAAGTGACACAGCAGCGTGGTGACACAGCGGCATGGTAGCATCGCAGTGCGGTGGCATCGCGGCACAGTGACATAGTGGCACAGTGACATCGTGGCGTGGTGGCATCGTGGTGCGGTGACGTAGCGGCACGGTGACATCACGACGTGGTGACATAACCATACAGCAACACAGCGGCGTGGTGACACAGCGGTGCGGTGGCATTGTGGCACAGTAGCATCCCATTGCGGTGACATCACAGTGAGGTGACTTAGCGGTGTGATGACTTAGCGCCGCGGTGGTATCGTGGCGCGGTGACGTAGTGGCGCAGTGACATCGTGGCACAGTGGCATCACGGCGCGGTGACGTAGCAGCGCGGTGACATAGCAGCGCGGTGACATAGCGGCGTGGTAGCATCACAGTGTGGTGACATAGTGGCACGGTGACATCATGGCACAATGACATCGCGGCACGGTGACATCGCGGCGTGGTGACATCACAGTGCGGTGACATAGCAGTGTGGTGACATAGCAGTGCAGTGACATCATGGTGCGGTGGCATAGCAGTACAGTAGCATCACAGTGTGGTGACATCGCGGCACGGTGACATCACGGCGTGGTAGCATCACGGTGCGGTGACATCGCGGCACAGTGACATTAACCATGCAGTGACATCGCGGTGCGGTGACATCACAGTGCGGTGGCATCGCGGCACGGTGACATCGCGGCACAGTGACATCGCGGCTTGGTGGCATTGTGGTGTGGTGACGTAGCGGCACTGTGACATTGCGACGTGGTGACGTAACCATACAGTGACACAGCGGCATGGTGACACAGTGGCGCGGTGGCATTACTTTGCGGTGACATAGCGGCGCGGTGACACCCGAGCACAGTGACATAGTGGCACGGTAACATTGTGGCATGGTGGCATAACCATACAGTGATATTGTAGCGTGGTGACATAACCATACAGCGACACAGTGGCGCGGTGACACAGCGGCGCGGTGACATCATGGCGTGGTGACATAACCATACAGCGACACAGCGGCGCAGTGACACAGCGGCGCGGTGACATCATGGCGCGGTGGCACCCGAGCACAGTGACATAGTGGCACGGTGACATGGCGACACGGTGGCATAACCATACAGTGACATCATGGCGTGGTGACATAACCATACAGTGACACAGCGGCGTGGTGTCATCGCGGCGTGGTGACATCACCGCGGTGACACCAACCACCGAGACGCTTCATAACCCCCCTTTCTTCCCCCCTTTCCCCCTTCTTCCCCCCCACCCCCTCCCCAAATTGTCCCCATGTCCCGGCAGCTTCACATCGCGGCGGCCAACGGCTACGCCGAGGCGGCCGAGCTGCTCCTGGAGAACCGCGCCGGCGTCGGTGCGCGGGATGAGGACGGGTGGCAACCGCTACACGCCGCCGCGTGCTGGGGGCAGGTAAATGCCGGGGCTGGGGGTGGCTGCTGGTGTTTCCCAACATTTCCCAGCCTTTCCTGGCATTTCCTTACACTTCCCGGTGTTTCCGGGGGGCTTTTCCAGCATTTCCTGCCATTTCCCAGCATTTCCCACCGTTTCCTGCCATTTCCCAGCATCTCCCACCGTTTCCTGCCATTTCCCAGCATCTCCCACCGTTTCCTGCCATTTCCCAGCATCTCCCACCGTTTCCTGCCATTTCCCAGCATCTCCCACCGTTTCCTGCCATTTCCCAGCATCTCCCACTGTTTCCTGCCATTTCCCAGCATTTCCTGCCGTTTCCTGCCATTTCCCAGCATTTCCCACCGTTTCCTGCCATTTCCCAGCATCTCCCACTGTTTCCTGCCATTTCCCAGCATTTCCTGCCGTTTCCTGCCATTTCCCAGCATCTCCCACTGTTTCCTGCCATTTCCCAGCATTTCCTGCCGTTTCCTGCCATTTCCCAGCATCTCCCACTGTTTCCTGCCATTTCCCAGCTTTTCCTGCCATTTCCCAGCATCTCCCACTGTTTCCTGCCATTTCCCAGCATTTCCTGCCATTTCCTGCCATTTCCCAGCATCTCCCACTGTTTCCTGCCATTTCCCAGCATTTCCCACCGTTTCCTGCCATTTCCCAGCATCTCCCACCGTTTCCTGCCATTTCCCAGCATTTCCTGCCGTTTCCTGCCATTTCCCAGCATCTCCAACTGTTTCCTGCCATTTCCCAGGATCTCCCACTGTTTCCTGCCATTTCCCAGCATTTCCTGCCATTTCCTGCCATTTCCCAGCATCTCCCACTGTTTCCTGCCATTTCCCACCGTTTCCTGCCATTTCCCAGCATCTCCCACTGTTTCCTGCCATTTCCCAGCATTTCCCACCGTTTCCTGCCATTTCCCAGCATCTCCCACTGTTTCCTGCCATTTCCCAGCATTTCCCACCGTTTCCTGCCATTTCCCAGCATCTCCCACCGTTTCCTGCCATTTCCCAGCATCTCCCACTGTTTCCTGCCATTTCCCAGCTTTTCCTGCCATTTCCTGCCATTTCCCAGCATCTCCCACTGTTTCCTGCCATTTCCCAGCATTTCCTGCCGTTTCCTGCCATTTCCCAGCATCTCCCACTGTTTCCTGCCATTTCCCAGCATTTCCTGCCGTTTCCTGCCATTTCCCAGCATCTCCCACTGTTTCCTGCCATTTCCCAGCATTTCCTGCCGTTTCCTGCCATTTCCCAGCATCTCCCACTGTTTCCTGCCATTTCCCAGCTTTTCCTGCCATTTCCCAGCATCTCCCACTGTTTCCTGCCATTTCCCAGCATTTCCTGCCATTTCCTGCCATTTCCCAGCATCTCCCACTGTTTCCTGCCATTTCCCAGCATTTCCCACCGTTTCCTGCCATTTCCCAGCATCTCCCACCGTTTCCTGCCATTTCCCAGCATTTCCTGCCGTTTCCTGCCATTTCCCAGCATCTCCAACTGTTTCCTGCCATTTCCCAGGATCTCCCACTGTTTCCTGCCATTTCCCAGCATTTCCTGCCATTTCCTGCCATTTCCCAGCATCTCCCACTGTTTCCTGCCATTTCCCACCGTTTCCTGCCATTTCCCAGCATCTCCCACTGTTTCCTGCCATTTCCCAGCATTTCCCACCGTTTCCTGCCATTTCCCAGCATCTCCCACTGTTTCCTGCCATTTCCCAGCTTTTCCTGCCATTTCCCAGCATCTCCCACTGTTTCCTGCCATTTCCCAGCATTTCCTGCCGTTTCCTGCCATTTCCCAGCATCTCCCACTGTTTCCTGCCATTTCCCAGCATTTCCTGCCGTTTCCTGCCATTTCCCAGCATCTCCCACTGTTTCCTGCCATTTCCCAGCTTTTCCTGCCATTTCCCAGCATCTCCCACTGTTTCCTGCCATTTCCCAGCATTTCCTGCCGTTTCCTGCCATTTCCCAGCATCTCCCACTGTTTCCTGCCATTTCCCAGCATTTCCTGCCGTTTCCTGCCATTTCCCAGCATCTCCCACTGTTTCCTGCCATTTCCCAGCATTTCCTGCCGTTTCCTGCCATTTCCCAGCATCTCCCACTGTTTCCTGCCATTTCCCAGCTTTTCCTGCCATTTCCCAGCATCTCCCACTGTTTCCTGCCATTTCCCAGCATTTCCTGCCATTTCCTGCCATTTCCCAGCATCTCCCACTGTTTCCTGCCATTTCCCAGCATTTCCCACCGTTTCCTGCCATTTCCCAGCATCTCCCACCGTTTCCTGCCATTTCCCAGCATTTCCTGCCGTTTCCTGCCATTTCCCAGCATCTCCAACTGTTTCCTGCCATTTCCCAGGATCTCCCACTGTTTCCTGCCATTTCCCAGCATTTCCTGCCATTTCCTGCCATTTCCCAGCATCTCCCACTGTTTCCTGCCATTTCCCACCGTTTCCTGCCATTTCCCAGCATCTCCCACTGTTTCCTGCCATTTCCCAGCATTTCCCACCGTTTCCTGCCATTTCCCAGCATCTCCCACTGTTTCCTGCCATTTCCCAGCATTTCCCACCGTTTCCTGCCATTTCCCAGCATCTCCCACCGTTTCCTGCCATTTCCCAGCATCTCCCACTGTTTCCTGCCATTTCCCAGCTTTTCCTGCCATTTCCTGCCATTTCCCAGCATCTCCCACTGTTTCCTGCCATTTCCCAGCATTTCCTGCCGTTTCCTGCCATTTCCCAGCATCTCCCACTGTTTCCTGCCATTTCCCAGCATTTCCTGCCGTTTCCTGCCATTTCCCAGCATCTCCCACTGTTTCCTGCCATTTCCCAGCATTTCCTGCCGTTTCCTGCCATTTCCCAGCATCTCCCACTGTTTCCTGCCATTTCCCAGCTTTTCCTGCCATTTCCCAGCATCTCCCACTGTTTCCTGCCATTTCCCAGCATTTCCTGCCATTTCCTGCCATTTCCCAGCATCTCCCACTGTTTCCTGCCATTTCCCAGCATTTCCCACCGTTTCCTGCCATTTCCCAGCATCTCCCACCGTTTCCTGCCATTTCCCAGCATTTCCTGCCGTTTCCTGCCATTTCCCAGCATCTCCAACTGTTTCCTGCCATTTCCCAGGATCTCCCACTGTTTCCTGCCATTTCCCAGCATTTCCTGCCATTTCCTGCCATTTCCCAGCATCTCCCACTGTTTCCTGCCATTTCCCACCGTTTCCTGCCATTTCCCAGCATCTCCCACTGTTTCCTGCCATTTCCCAGCATTTCCCACCGTTTCCTGCCATTTCCCAGCATCTCCCACTGTTTCCTGCCATTTCCCAGCATTTCCTGCCGTTTCCTGCCATTTCCCAGCATCTCCCACTGTTTCCTGCCATTTCCCAGCTTTTCCTGCCATTTCCCAGCATCTCCCACTGTTTCCTGCCATTTCCCAGCATTTCCTGCCGTTTCCTGCCATTTCCCAGCATCTCCCACTGTTTCCTGCCATTTCCCAGCATTTCCTGCCGTTTCCTGCCATTTCCCAGCATCTCCCACTGTTTCCTGCCATTTCCCAGCATTTCCTGCCGTTTCCTGCCATTTCCCAGCATCTCCCACTGTTTCCTGCCATTTCCCAGCATCTCCCACTGTTTCCTGCCATTTCCCAGCGTTTCCTGGTGCTTCCCAACATTTCTGGGCGTTTCCCAACATTTCCTGGTGTTTCCTGGTATTTCCTGCTATTTCCCAGTGTCTCTCACTGTTTCCTGGGATTTTTTCCAGTGTTTCCTGGTGCTTCCCTGTGTTTCCCAACATTTCCTGGTGTTTCCCAGAATTTCCTGGTGTTTCCTGGTATTTCCTACTGTTTCCCAGTGTCTCTCACTGTTTCCTGGGATTGTTTCCAGTGTTTCCCAGTGTTTCCCAGTGTTTCCTGGTGCTTCCCTGTGGTTCCTAACATTTCCTGTTGTTTCCCAACATTTCCTGGTGTTTCCCGTAATTTCCTGGTGTTTCCCAGTCTCTCTCACTGTTTCCTGTTGTTTCCCAACATTTCCTGGTGTTTCCTGGTATTTCCTACTGTTTCCCAGTGTCTCTCACTGTTTCCTGGGATTGTTTCCAGTGTTTCCCAGTGGTTCCCAGTGTTTCCTGGTGCTTCCCTGTGTTTCCCAACATTTCCTGTTTGTTTCCCAGAATTTCCTGGTGTTTCCTGTAATTTCCTGGCATTTCCTGGTGTTTCCCAGCATTTCCCAGTGTTTCCCAGCATCTCTCCCCATTTCCTGGCATTTCCTGGTGTTTCCCAGCATTTCCCAGTGTTTCCCAGCATTTCCTGGTCTCTCTCTCCCCATTTCCCAGCAGTTCCCAGTGTTTCCTGGTGTCTCTCCCCATTTCCAGGTGCCTCCTGGCGTTTCCTGCTGTTTCCTGGTCTCTCTCACCACTTCCTGGCAGCTCCTGGTGTCTCCCGGCGTTTCCTGACGTTTCCCGGCGTCTCCCGGCGCTTCCGGCTGTTTCACGGTCTCTCTCCCTGTTTCCCAGTGCCTCTCCCACTGTTTCCCAGTGTCTCTCCCTGTTTCCTGGCACTTCCCAGTGTCTCTCCCACTGTTTCCCAGTGCCATTCCCAGTTTCCTGGCATTTCCCAGTGCCTCTTCCAGCGTTTCCCAGTGCCTCTCCCAGTTTCCCGGCATTTCCCAGTGCCTCTCCTAGCATTTCCCAGTGCCTCTCCCAGTGTTTCCTGGCATTTCCCAGTGCCTCTCCCAGTTTCCTGGCACTTCCCAGTGCCTCTCCTAGCATTTCCCAGTGCCTCTCCCAGTTTCCTGGCACTTCCCAGTGCCTCTCCTAGCATTTCCCAGTGCCTTTCCCAGTTTCCTGGCACTTCCCAGTGCCTCTCCCAGTTTCCTGGCACTTCCCAGTGCCTCTCCTAGCATTTCCCAGTGCCTTTCCCAGTTTCCTGGCACTTCCCAGTGCCTCTCCCAGCATTTCCTAGTGCCTTTCCCAGTTTCCTGGTGCTTCCCAGTGCCTCTTCTAGCGTTTCCCAGTGCCTCTCCCAGTTTCCTGGCACTTCCCAGTGCCTCGCCCAGTGTTTCCCAGTGCCTCTCCCAGTTTCCTGGCACTTCCCAGTGCCTCTCCTAGCATTTCCCAGTGCCTTTCCCAGTTTCCTGGCACTTCCCAGTGCCTCTCCTAGCATTTCCCAGTGCCTTTCCCAGTTTCCTGGCACTTCCCAGTGCCTCTCCCAGCATTTCCTAGTGCCTTTCCCAGTTTCCTGGCGCTTCCCACTGCCTCTCCCAGTGTTTCCCAGTGCCTCTCCCAGTTTCCTGGCACTTCCCACTGCCTCTCCCAGTGTTTCCCAGTGTCTCTCCCTGTTTCCTGGCATTTCCCAGTGCCTCTCCCAGTGTTTCCCAGTGCCTTTCCCAGTTTCCTGGCGCTCCCCAGTGTTTCCTGGTGTCTCTCGCTGTTTCCTGTCATCTCCCAGTCTCTCCCAGCACCTCTCCCTGTGACTCCCAGTATTTCCCAATGACTCCCAGTGTTTCCTGTTGTTTTCTTCCCTGTTTCCTGGCATTTCCTGGTGCTTCCCAGTGCTTCCCAGTGCTTCCCAGTCCCTCTGACCCCCTGGCCGTGTCCGTAGGTCCGTTTGGCCGAGCTGCTGGTGGCTCATGGAGCCGACATGGATGCGAGATCCGTGCTGGAGGAGACACCACTGGGTGAGTGGGATGGGATTGGGATGGACTGGGATGGACTGGGGATGGGGATGGGATTGGGATTGGGATTGGGATTGGGATGGGGATGGGGATGGGGAGGGGATGGGGATGGGGATGGGATGGGATGGGGATGGGGAGGGGATGGGGAGGGGATGGGGATGGGATGGGATTGGGATGGGGATGGGATGGGGATGGGATGGGGATGGGGATGGGATGGGGATGGGATGGGATGGGGATGGGATGGGGATGGGATGGGGATGGGGTGGGGATGGGATGGGGATGGGATGGGGAGGGGATGGGGATGGGGATGGGATGAGGATGGGGATGGGGATGGGATGGGATGGGGATGGGATGGGATGGGGATGGGATGGGATGGGGATGGGATGGGGATGGGATGGGATGGGGTGGGATGGGGATGGGATGGGATGGGGATGGGATGGGGATGGGATGGGATGGGGTGGGATGGGGATGGGGATGGGATGGGGATGGGATGGGAAGGGGATGGGATGGGGATGGGATGGGGAGGGGATGGGGATGGGATGGGGTGGGGATGGGGATGGGGATGGGATGGGGATGGGATGGGATGGGGAGGGGATGGGGATGGGGATGGGATGGGGATGGGATGGGGATGGGGTGGGGATGGGATGGGATGGGAAGGGGATGGGATGGGGATGGGGAGGGGATGGGATGGGGATGGGGAGGGGATGGGATGGGGATGGGATGGGGATGGGATGGGGATGGGATGGGATGGGATGGGAAGGGGATGGGATGGGGATGGGGAGGGGATGGGGATGGGGATGGGATGGGGATGGGGTGGGGATGGGATGGGATGGGGAGGGGATGGGATGGGGATGGGGAGGGGATGGGATGGGGATGGGGAGGGGATGGGGATGGGGATGGGATGGGGATGGGGAGGGGATGGGATGGGGATGGGGAGGGGATGGGATGGGGATGGGGAGGGGATGGGGATGGGGTGGGGATGGGATGGGGATGGGGAGGGGATGGGATGGGGATGGGGAGGGGATGGGGATGGGATGGGGATGGGGATGGGATGGGGATGGGGATGGGATGGGATTGGGATGGGGATGGGATGGGGATGGGGAGGGGATGGGATGGGGAGGGGATGGGATGGGATGGGGATGGGATGGGGATGGGATGGGGATGGGGATGGGATGGGAATGGGATGGGATGGGGATGGGATGGGATGGGAATGGGATGGGATGGGGATGGGATGGGGATGGGGATGGGATGGGGATGGGATGAGGGATCAGGGTCCCCCCAGACGTCAGCGCTGACGAGGAGACCCGCTGCAAGCTGCTGGAGCTGCGGCATCGCCGTGTCGCTGCCCTCAAGTCGCGGGAGCGGCACCGATCGCCCCTGCGGCGCCGCACGTCCAGCGCCGGCAGCCGCGGGTAAGACCGCCGGTGCACCGCCTCACCCTCACCGTGTCACCCTCACCGTGTCACCCTCACTGCGTCACCCTCACTGCGTCACCCGCACCGCCTCACCCTCACCGCCTCACCCTCACCGCGTCACCCTCACTGTGTCACCCTCACCGTGTCACCCTCACCACCCTCACCACATCACCCTCACCACCCTCACTGCACCACCCTCACTGCGTCACCCTCACCACGTCACCCTCACCACCCTCACCACCTCACCCTCACCGTGTCACTCTCACCACCCTCACCGCGTCACCCTCACCACCCTCACCGCGTCACCCTCACCACCCTCACCGCATCACCCTCACCACCTCACCCTCACCACCCTTACCGCATCACCCTCACCACCCTCTCCATGTCACCCTCACCGCCCTCATCACCCTCACTGCGTCACCCTCACCGTGTCACCCTCACCACCCTCACCGCGTCACTGTCACCGCGTCACCCTCACCACCCTCACTGTGTCACCCTCACCGTGTCACCCTCACCACCCTCACCGCGTCACCCTCACCACCCTCACCGCCTCACCTTCACCGCCTCACCTTCACCGCCTCACCTTCACCGCATCATCCTCACCACCCTCACCGCATCACATCACCCTCACCACGTCACCTTTACCACCCTCACCGCGTCACCCTCACCGCACTCACCGCCTCACCCTCACCACCATCACATCCCCTTTCCCTCCCACCACTGCGTCACCATGTCACCATCACACCCCCTTCCCCTCCCACCACTGTCACCACGTCACCGCATCACCACACCACCACACCACCATCACATCCCCTTCCCCTCCTGTCACCATGTCACTGCGTCACCATGTCACCGCGTGACTGTGTCAGTGTGTCACCACATCACCGTGTCACTGTCACCACCATCACATCCCCTTCCCCTCCCACCACCATGTCACCGTATCACTGTGTCACCATGTCACCGCGTCACCACCATCACATCCCCTTCCCCTCCTGTCATCCTGTTACCATGTCACCGTGTCACTGCATCACCACCATCACATCCCCTTTCCCCTCCCACCACCACATCACTGTGTCACCATGTCACCGTGTCACCACGTCACCGTGTCACTGTATCACCGCATCACCATGTCACCGCATCACCACGTCACCGTCACCACCACCACACCCCCTTTCCCCTCCCACCACTGTCACCACGTCACTGCGTCACCATGTCACCGCGTCACCGCGTGACCGTGTCACTGTGTCACTGTGCCACCACCACATCACCATGTCACCACATCACCGTGTCACTGTCACCACCATCACATCCCCTTCCCCTCCCACCACCATCACCATGTCACCGTGTCACCGTATCACTGTGTCACCATGTCACTGCATCACCACCATCACATCCCCTTCCCCTCCCATCACCACGTCACCACGTCACCGCGTCACTGTGTCACCGTGTCACTGTGCCACCACATCACCATGTCACCACATCACCGCGTCACCGTCACCACCACCACACCCCCTTTCCCCTCCCACCACCGTCACCACATCACCGTGTCACCGTGCCGCCATCACTCCCCACCCCCCCCAACCCCCCTCTTTCCCCTCCCATCACCCCATCACGCTCTGTGTGTGTGTGTGTGTGTGTGTGTGTATCCCCAGGAAGGTTGTACGCCGCGTCAGCCTATCAGAGCGCAGCTCCCGCTACCGCCGGGAGCAACAACGCGAAGCCATCGTCTGGCAACGCGCCCAGCGCCGCGACAGCGACGACGAGGACCGCCAACCCCCGGCTCCCACCACCCCCTCACCACCAACACCCCCTCACCACCGCACAACCGTGAGTCCGCCTGTGTGTGTCCCCCTTCTTCCTCCTCCTCCTCCTCCTCGTGACGTCATCGCTGATGTCACACCCCCCCTGCTGATGTCACCGCGCAGGAACCCCCTCCCAACACCCGGCTCAGGGTAACGGCGCCGTCACCCTCTGGGGTGACACCGTCACTGACAACACCGTCACCAAACCCCCTCACACCTTGGCTGACCTCAAACGGAGCCGCGCCGCCGCCACCGCCGCCGCCAAGCTCCGGCCTACCCCAGATCCCGCCGCCGATGACGTCACCACCGCCGCCGATGACGTCACCGCCGCCCATGACATCACCAACCCCCTCCCGACCCCCCTCCTCAAGCTGACGGCGCCGGTTGAAGAGACACAGGCGGAGAAGCAGCGCCGCTGCTGCCGGGTGATGTGAGCGGTGGTGTCACCGCGTCACCATGGCAACCCCCCTCCCAACCTACCCCCCCCAATTATTTTTGGGGATGGGGGAGGGGTGAAATTCCCAAATCCTGGAGGGTTGTTGGGTGGGGGGGGGGGGTTGTGGGGTGTTGTTTCCCCCCTCCCTTCCCCTCCCCCCCCCCAAAACCACCATCTTTTTCCCTGTCTGATGACGTCACCGCCGCACCTATCGCGTCACCGCGACGCCCGAGGGGGTGTGAGTGTCTCTGTGTGTGTGTGTGGGTGTGTGTTGGGGATGGGGGGGGTTGTAACAGCTCCTCACCGGTGTCACATCACCACCATGGTAAAAATAACACCCCCACCCCTCCCCCAACCCTCCCCCTCCCCCCTCTAGCACCCATGGGTGCTGGGTGGGGTGTGTCACCGTCACCGTCACCGTCACCGCCCTGGGTCAAGCTCCAGGTTGTTTTTAGGGTGTGGGGAGGGAACACCCCTACACAACCCCACCCCCCACCCCCCAAAGTGGGTTTCACTGCCCCACAGCATAGGGGGGTGTGTGTGGATTGCCCCTCCCCCCACACCCCACCCCACCCCCGGGGTATTTTGGGAGGTGACAGGTGCTTGGGGACACCCCCTGGTGTCACCCACAACCCTCCCCCCCCCCATCCACACACCCCCCCACACACACTCCGCCCCATGGGGCTGTCCTGCCCTACAGCTGAAGGTGAGCTGCTTGGGGGGGTGGGGGGGCAGTTTTGGGGTGCTGAGCCCCATGGGGGGCAGGGGTTGGGGTGCTGAGCTGCTGGGGGCAGGGGTTGGGGTGCTGAGCCCCATGGGGGGCAGGGTTTGGGGTGCTGACCCCCATGGGGGGTGGGGTTTGGGGTGCTGAGCTGCTGAGGGGGGATGTTGGGGTGCTGAGCCCCATGAGGGGCTGGTTTTGGGGTGCTGAGCCCCATGAGGTGGGGGGTTGGGGTGCTGAGCCCGGTTGGGGGGGTTGTTGGGGTGCTAAGCCCCATGGGGGGCAGGGTTTGGGGTGCTGAGCCCCATGGGGGGTGGGGTTTGGGGTGCTGAGCTGCTGGGGGGCAGGGTTTGGGGTGCTGAGCCCCATGGGGGGTGGGGTTTGGGATGCTGAGCTGCTGAGGGGGAGTTTTGGGGTGCTGAGCCCCATGGGGGGCAGGGTCAGGGTGCTGAGCTGCCATGGGTCACACTGTGGGGCGGGGTTTGGGGTGCTGAGCTGGTGGGGACAGGGGATGTTGGGGTGCTGAGCCCCATGGGGGGCAGGGTTTGGGGTGCTGAGCTGCTGAGGGGGGTTGTTGGGGTGCTGAGCCCCATAGGGGGTGGGGTTTGGGGTGCTGAGCTGCTGAGGGGGATGTTGGGGTGCTGAGCCCCATGGGGGGCAGGGTCAGGGTGCTGGGCTGCCATGGGTCACACTGTGGGGCGGGGTTTGGGGTGCTGAGCTGGTGGGGACGGGATGGGGTGCTGAGCCCCATGGGGGCAGGGTTTGGGGTGCTGAGCCCCATGGGGGGCAGGGTCAGGGTGCTGGGCTGCCATGGGTCACACTGTGGGGCTGGTTTTGGGGTGCTGAGCCCCATGGGGGGTGGGGTTTGGGGTGCTGAGCTGCTGGGGGGCAGGGTTTGGGGTGCTGAGCTCTGGGGGGAGTTTTTGGGTGCTGAGCCCCATAGGGAGCAGGGTTTGGGGTGCTGAGCCCCATGAGGGGCAGGGTTTGGGGTGCTGAGCCCCATGGGGGGCGGGGTTTGGGGTGCTGAGCTGCTGAGGGGGGATGTTGGGGTGCTGAGCCCCATGGGGGGTGGGGTTTGGGGTGCTGAGCTGCTGGGGGGGATGTTGGGGTGCTGAGCCCCATGGGGGGTGGGGTTTGGGGTGCTGAGCTGCTGAGGGGGATGTTGGGGTGCTGAGCCCCATGGGGGGCAGGGTTTGGGGTGCTGAGCTGCTGTGGGGGGGATGTTGGGGTGCTGAGCCCCATAGGGGGCAGAGTTTTGGGTGCTGAGCCCCATGGGGGGTGGGGTTTGGGGTGCTGAGCTGCTGGGGGGCGATGTTGGGGTGCTGAGCCCCATGGGGTGGGGGTTGGGATGCTGGGCCGCTGGGGAGGGGCTGGGGGAGGGGGATATCGGGGGCCCCCCGCAGTGTGTGGGGCTGAGTGATAAGGGGTGCGCCCCACCCAGCCCATGGCAAAGGGGGGCCCCCTCCTTTTTGGGGAGGGGGGACCCACAGCAAGAAGAAAGGGGGGTGGGGGATGCCCCATAGGGAGGGGTCAGTTGTGGGGTGCCCCATGGGGGTCAGTTATGGGGTGCCCAATGGGGGGGGGTCAATTATGGGGTGCCCCATAGGGGGTCAGTTATAGGGTGCCCCATGGGGGGGTCACTTGTAGGGTGCCCCATGGGGGGTCAGTTATGGGGCCCCCCATAGGAGGGGTCAGTTGTGGGGTGCCCCATGGGGCGTCAGTTATGGGGTGCCCAGTGTGTGTGGGGGCAGTTATGGGGTGCCCCATGGGGGGTCAGTTATGGGGTACCCAATAGGGGGGACAGTTATGGGGTGCCCAGTGGGGGGGTCAGTTTTGGGGTGCCCCATGGGGGGGTCAGTTATGGGGTGCCCGATATGGGGGGTGCAGTTATGGGGTGCCTCATGGGGGGAGCTGTGGTGTCAGTTATGGGGTGCTCGATGGGGAGGGGCCAGTTATGGGGCCCCCATAGGAGGGATGGTTTATGGGGTGCTCCATGGGGGTCAGTTATGGGGTGCCCAATGGGGGGGGTCAGTTATGGGGTGCCCCATAGGAGGGCTGGGTTATGGGGTGCCCCATGGGGGGGGGTCAGTTATGGGGTACCCAGTGTGTGTGGGGTCAGTTATGGGGTGCTCCATGGGGGGGGTCAGTTATAGGGTGCCCAGTGTGGGGGGGGGGGTCAGTTATGGGGTGCCCCATGGGGGGGTCAGTTATAGGGTGCCCAGTGTGGGGGGGGGTCAGTTATGGGGTGCCCCAATGGGGGGAGCCAGTTATGGGGTGCCCCATGGGGGGGTCAGTTATGGGGTACCCAGTGTGGGGGGTGTCAGTTGTGGGGTGCCCCATGGGGGGTCAGTTATGGGGTACTCAGTGTGGGGGTCAGTTATGGGGTGCCCAGTGGGGGGGGGTCAGTTATGGGGTGCCCCATGGGGGGTGTCAGTTATGGGGTGCCCCATAGGAGGGATGGTTTATGGGGTGCCCCATGGGGGTCAGTTATGGAGTGCCCAATGGGGGGGCCAGTTATAGGGTGCCCAGTGGTGGGGGGTCAGTTATGGGGTGCCCCAATGGGGGGGGTGTCAGTTATGGGGTGCCCCATAGGAGGGATGGTTCATGGGGTGCCCCATGGGGGGTGCCAGTTATAGGGTGCCCCATGGGGGGGGTCAGTTATGGGGTGCCCCAATGGGGTGGGATGTCAGTTATGGGTTGCCCCATAGGAGGGCTGGTTTATGGGGTGCCCCATGGGGGGGTCAGTTATGGGGTACCCAATAGGGGGGGGCAGTTGTAGGGTGCCCAGTGGTGGGGGGTCAGTTATGGGGTGCCCCATGGGGGGGTTGGTTATGGGGTGCCCCTTGGGGGGGTCAGTTATGGGGTGCCCCAATGGGGGGTGTGTCAGTTATGGGGTGCCCCATAGGAGGGATGGTTTATGGGGTGCCCCATGGGGGATCAGTTATGGGGTACCCAGCGTGGGGGGGGTCAGTTATGGGGCGCCCCATGAGAGGGCTGGGTTATGGGGTGCCCAGTGGAGGGGTCAGTTATGGGGTGCCCCAATGGGGAGGGGGTGTCAGTTATGGGGTGCCCCATAGGAGGGCTGGGTTATGGGGTGCCCCATGGGGGGTCAGTTATGGGGTTCCCAGTGGGGGGGGGGGCAGTTATGGGGTGCCCCATGGGGGGTCAGTTATGGGGCCTCCCATAGGAGGGGTCAGTTGTGTGGTGCCCCATGGGGCATCAGTTATGGGGTGCCCCATGGGGGAGTCAGTTATGGGGTGCCCCCTGGGGGGGTCACTTGTAGGGTGCCCCATGGGGGATCAGTTATGGGGTAGCCAATGGGGGGGGCAGTTATGGGGTGCCCCATGGGGGGGGCAGTTATGGGGTACCCGATGGGGGGGGCCAGTTGTAGGGTGCCCAGTGAGGGGAGGTTCAGTTATGGGGTGCCCCATAGGAGGGCTGGGTTATGGGGTGCCCCATGGGGGGGTCAGTTATGGGGTTCCCAGTGTGGGGGGGTCAGTTATGGGGTGCCCCAATGGAGGGGGTGTCAGTTATGGGGTGCCCCATAGGAGGGCTGGGTTATGGGGTGCTCCATGGGGGGGTCAGTTATGGGGTTCCCAGTGTGGGGGGGTCAGTTATGGGGTGCCCCAATGGAGGGGGTGTCAGTTATGGGGTGCCCCATAGGAGGGCTGGGTTATGGGGTGCCCCATGGGGGGTCAGTTATGGGGTTCCCAGTGGGGGGGGGGCAGTTATGGGGTGCCCCATGGGGGGTCAGTTATGGGGCCTCCCATAGGAGGGGTCAGTTGTGGGGTGCCCCATGGGGCATCAGTTATGGGGTGCCCCATGGGGGAGTCAGTTATGGGGTGCCCCCTGGGGGGGTCACTTGTAGGGTGCCCCATGGGGGATCAGTTATGGGGTAGCCAATGGGGGGGGCAGTTATGGGGTGCCCCATGGGGGGGGCAGTTATGGGGTACCCGATGGGGGGGGCCAGTTGTAGGGTGCCCAGTGAGGGGGGTGTCAGTTATGGGGTGCCCCATAGGAGGGCTGGGTTATGGGGTGCCCCATGGGGGGGTCAGTTATGGGGTTCCCAGTGTGGGGGGTCAGTTATGGGGTGCCCCAATGGAGGGAGGTGTCAGTTATGGGGTGCCCCATAGGAGGACTGGGTTATGGGGTGCTCCATGGGGGGGTCAGTTATGGGGTTCCCAGTGTGGGGGGGTCAGTTATGGGGTGCCCCAATGGAGGGGGGTGTCAGTTATGGGGTGCCCCATAGGAGGGCTGGGTTATGGGGTGCTCCATGGGGGGGTCAGTTATGGGGTTCCCAGTGTGGGGGGGTCAGTTATGGGGTGCCCCAATGGAGGGGGGTGTCAGTTATGGGGTGCCCCATAGGAGGGCTGGGTTATGGGGTGCTCCATGGGGGGGTCAGTTATGGGGTTCCCAGTGTGGGGGGTCAGTTATGGGGTGCCCCAATGGAGGGGGGTGTCAGTTATGGGGTGCCCCATAGGAGGGCTGGGTTATGGGGTGCTCCATGGGGGGGTCAGTTATGGGGTTCCCAGTGTGGGGGGGTCAGTTATGGGGTGCCCCAATGGAGGGGGGTGTCAGTTATGGGGTGCCCCATAGGAGGGCTGGGTTATGGGGTGCTCCATGGGGGGGTCAGTTATGGGGTTCCCAGTGTGGGGGGGTCAGTTATGGGGTGCCCCAATGGAGGGGGGTGTCAGTTATGGGGTGCCCCATAGGAGGGCTGGGTTATGGGGTGCTCCATGGGGGGGTCAGTTATGGGGTTCCCAGTGTGGGGGGGTCAGTTATGGGGTGCCCCAATGGAGGGGGTGTCAGTTATGGGGTGCCCCATAGGAGGGCTGGGTTATGGGGTGCCCCATGGGGGGTCAGTTATGGGGTACCCAGTGTGGGAGGGGTCAGTTATGGGGTGCCCCATGGGGGGGGTCACTTGTAGGGTGCCCCATGGGGGGGTCAGTTATGGGGTACCCAATGGAGGGGGGTGTCACTTGTGGGGTGCCCCCTGGGGTGTGTGTGCTGTTTTACGGGGTGCCCCCCCCCCCCCCCCCCCAGCGCAGTGGTTCCCCCCCACTCCCCCCTCCCCCCGCTGTGGGCGGGGCCGGCCCCAACCGCTCCGCTCCCTGATTGGATGAGGCGGGAGGGGGCGGGGCTTTGGCGCCGGTGGGGCGGTTACGGCCGGTAGGGGGCGCTGCGAGGGAACCCCCGGTGAGTCCCGGGGTGTCCCGTTCCCCCTCCGTGTCCCTCCCCTCCCCCTTCTCCTCCCCTCCCCCCGCCGCTCAGAGCCACCGGCAACCGGTGCCTGGGCCCGGTGCCCGGTAACCGGGACACGGTGCCAGTCCCGGTGCCCGGTTCCGGGCCCGGTGCCCCATCCCGGTACCCGGTTCTGGTCCCGGTGCCCCGGCCCGGTGCCCGGTGTCCGTTAACCGGGACCTGGTTCTGGGCCCGGTGCCTGGTCCCGGTACCCGGTACCCGGTTCTGGTCCCGGTGCCCCATCCCGGTGCCCGGTTCTGGGCCCGGTGCCCCATCCCGGTGCCCGGTTCTGGGCCCGGTGCTCTGGCCTGGTACCCGGCTCTGGGCCCGGTACCCGGTTCTGGTCCCGGTGCCCCGGCCCGGTGCCCGGTGTCCGTTAACCGGGACCTGGTTCTGGGCCCGGTGCCTGGTCCCGGTACCCGGTACCCGGTTCTGGTCCCGATGCCCCATCCTGGTCCCCGGTTCTGGTCCCGGTGCCCGGTTCTGGGCCCGGTGCCTGGTCCTGGTGCCTGGTGTCCGGTAACCGGGACCCGGTGCCAGTCACGGTGCCTGGTTCTGGTCCCGGTGCCCCGGCCCGGTGCCCGGTGTCCGTTAACTGGGACCTGGTTCTGGTCCCGGTGCCCCATCCCAGTGCCTGGTGTCCAGTAACCGGGACCCGGTGCCAGTCCCGCTACCCGGTTCTGGTCCCGGTACCCGGTTCTGGTCCCTGTGCCTGCTCCCGGTACCCGGTTCTGGGCCTGGTGCCCGGTGCCAGTCCCCGGTTCTGGGCCCGGTGCCCGGTGCCAGTCCCGGTGCCCCATCCTGGTGCCCGGTGTCCGTTAACCGGGACCTGGTTCTGGGCCCGGTACCCGGTAAACGGTACCCGGTTCCAGTCCCCGGTTCTGGTCCCTGTGCCTGGTCCCGGTACCCGGTTCTGGGCCCGGTGCCCCGGTGCCTGGTACCCGGTGCCAGTCCCCGGTTCTGGGCCCGGTACCTGGTTCTGGGCCCAGCGCCCCGGCCAGGTGCCCGGTGCCAGTCCCTGGTGCCTGGGCCCGGTACCCGGTTCTGGGCCCGGTACCCGGTTCTGGTCCTGGTGCCCCGGCCCGGTGCTCGGTGTCCGTTAACCGGGACCTGGTTCTGGTCCCGGTGCCTGGTCCCGGTACCCGATACCCGGTTCTGGGCCCGGTGCCCCGGCCCGGTGTCCGGTAACCGGGACCCGGTGCCCGGTTCTGGGCCCGGTGCCTGGTCCCGGTGCCCGGTTCTGGTCCCGATGCCCCGGCCCGGTGCCCGGTGTCCGGTAACCGGGACCCGGTGCCAGTCCCGGTACCCGGTTCTGGGCCCGGTAGCTCGTTCTGGGCCCGGTGCCCCAGCCCGGTGCCCGGTGCCAGTCCCCGGTTCTGGGCCCGGTACCCGGTTCTGGTCCCGGTGCCCCATCCCGGTGCCTGGTGTCCAGTAACCGGGACCTGGTTCTGGGCCCGGTGCCTGGTCCCGGTACCCGGTGCCAGTCCCGGTGCCCCATCCTGGTGCCCGGTGTCCGGTAACTGGTACCCGGCTCTGGTCCCGGTGCCCCATCCCAGTGCCTGGTGTCCGGTAACTGGGACCCGGTGCCAGTCCCGCTACCCGGTTCTGGTCCCGGTACCCGGTTCTGGTCCCTGTGCCTGGTCCCGGTACCCGGTTCTGGGCCTGGTACCTGGTTCTGGGCCCAGCGCCCCGGCCCGGTACCCGGTGCCAGTGCCCGGTTCTGGGCCCGGTGCCCCATCCCAGTGCCTGGTGTCCAGTAACCGGTACCCGGTGCCAGTCCCGGTCCCTGATCCCGGCACCCGGTGCCAGCCCCCGGTGCCCGGTTCTTGTCCCGGTGCCCGGTCCCGGTACCCGGTGCCAGTCCCAATCCCTGGTCCCGGTAGCCGGTGCCAGCCCCCCGTGCCCGGTTTCGGTACCCGGGACCCGGTGCCAGCTCCGGGTATCCGGTTTCGGTGCCCGGTTCCCCGTGCCAACTCCCGGTGTCAGCGCCTGGCAGCCGGGTTTAGATCCCGTGCCCAGGACCGGGACCGGGTGCCAGCCCCCGGTGCCAGCCCCCGGTGCCCCCTTTGTCCCCGGTGCCCGTTTGCCCCCGGGGCGGTGCCGGTTCCCGGTCCACGGTGCCCATTGCCCGGTGCCCCCGGTGCCCATTGCCCCCGGTACCAGCCCCCGGTCCCCATTGCCCGGTGCCCTCGTTGCCCCCGGGGCGGTGCCGGTTCCCAGTCCCCGGTGCCCCCGGGGCAGCGCCAGTCCCCGGTGCCCGGTTCCCCCTGTGCCCCCGGTCCCCATTGCCCGGTGCCCCCGTTGCCCCCGGGGCGGTGCCGGTTCCCCGGTGCCCCGGTGCCCATTGCCCCCGGTTCCCGTTGCCCCCGGGGCGGTGCCGGTTCCCCGTTACCCCCATTGCCCCCGGTGCCCATTGCCCGGTGCCCCCGGGGCGGTACCGGTTCCCCGGTGTCCGGTTCCCCCGGTGCCCATTGCTCGTTGCCCCCGGGGCGGTGCCAGTTCCCCGGTGCCCATTGCCCGTTGTCCCCGGGGTGGTGCCGGTTCCCCGGTGCCCGGAGCCCCCGGTGCCCCCGGTGGCGGTTCCCGGTGCCCGGTGCCCATTGCCCCCGGTGCCCCCGGTTCCCCGGTGCCCATTGCCCCCGGTGCCCATTGCCCGTTGTCCCCGGGGCGGTACCGGTTCCCCGGTGCCCGTTGCCCCCGGTGCCCCCGGTGCCGCTTCCCCGGTGTCCGGAGCCCCCGGTGCCCCCGGTTCCCGGTCCCCGGTGCCCATTGCCCTCGGTGCCCCCGGTGCCCATTGCCCGTTGCCCGGGGCGGTGCCAGCCCCCGGTGCCAGTTCCCCGTTGCCCCCGGTTCCCCGGTGCCCATTGCCCCCGGTGCCCCCGGTGCTGGTTCCCGGTTCCCCGGTGCCCATTGCCCCCGGGGCGGTGCCAGTCCCCGGTTCCCCGTTACCCCCATTGCCCCCGGTGCCCGTTGTCCGGGGCGGTGCCGGTTCCCCGGTGCCCATTGCCCCCGGTTCCCGGTTCCCCGGTGCCCATTGCCCCCGGTGCCCCCATTGCCCCCGGTGCCCGTTGTCCGGGGCGGTGCCGGTTCCCCGGTGCCCATTGCCCCCGGTTCCCGGTTCCCCGGTGCCCATTGCCCCCGGTGCCCCCATTGCCCCCGGTGCCCGTTGTCCGGGGCGGTGCCGGTTCCCCGGTGCCCATTGCCCCCGGTTCCCCGGTGCCCATTGCCCCCGGTGCCCCCGTTGCCCCCGGTGCCCGTTGCCCGGGGCGGTGCCGGTTCCCCGGTGCCCATTGCCCCCGGTTCCCCGGTGCCCATTGCCCCCGGTGCCCCCGTTGCCCCCGGTGCCCGTTGCCCGGGGCGGTGCCAGTTCCCCGGTGCCCGTTGCCCCCGGGGCGGTGCCGTAAGGACCGGGGCCGTCTCTGTGTCTGTCTGTCTGTCTGTCTGTCTGTCTGTGTGCCCGTGCCCACAACCGGTTGCCGGTGGCGGAGCCGGTACCCCGGGGGTGGAAGAAGAAGAAGAGGAGGAGGAGGAGGAGGAGGAGGAGGAAGAAGGGGGGTGGGGGGGTGGATTTGGATGCTGGCGTTAAGGTCGCTCCGGTCCTTCAGGCTCCCGTTCGAACGGACCATGGCGGCGGCGGCGGGGGGGGCACCGGGAACGGTACCGGTACCGGGAACGGAAGGGAAAAGGGAACCGGTGCTGAGCCTGGAGACGATGAACCCGGCGGTGCGGCAGGTGGAGTACGCCGTGCGGGGACCCATCGTCACCCGAGCCCTGGAGCTCGAGAGGGAGCTGCGACAGGTAACGGGGACACCCCCCCCCCCCAACCCCGGGACACACCCCCCCCACCTCCCCCGGTACCGGGAAGCACCGGGACCCCCCATAGCAAACACCGGGAGACCCCCCCGGGACACCCCCCCCTGCAGTCACTGGGGCACTTTGACCAGGGAACCCCCTCGGGACCCCCCCGGGGACCCCCCCATCCAAGGGACCCCCTCCCCCGGTACCGGGAAGCACCGGGACCCCCCCTAGGAAATACCGGGAGACCCCTCCGGGACCCCCTCACCGGGAGGCACTTGGGCACCTTGAGCAGGGAACCCCCCGGGACCCCCCCCCCAAAGCCAACGGGACCCCCCCGGGACCCCCCCCACCCGGTACCGGGAGGCACCGGGACTCCCCATAGGAAACACCGGGAGACCCCCCCGGGACCCTCCCCCAAAGCCAACGGGACCCCCCGGGACCCCCCTCCCCGGTACCGGGAGGCACCGGGACCCCCCATAGCAAACACCGGGAGACCCCCCCGGGACACCCCCCCTGCAGTCACTGGGGCACTTTGACCAGGGAACCCCCTCGGGACCCCCCCGGGGACCCCCCCATCCAAGGGACCCCCCTCCCCCGGTACCGGGAAGCACCGGGACCCCCCTAGGAAATACCGGGAGACCCCTCCGGGACCCCCTCACCGGGAGGCACTTGGGCACCTTGAGCAGGGAACCCCCCGGGACCCCCCCCCCCAAAGCCAACGGGACCCCCCGGGACCCCCCCCCACCCGGTACCGGGAGGCACCGGGACTCCCCATAGGAAACACCGGGACACCCCCCGGGACACCTCCCCCGGGCACTGACAGACCGGAACCCCCGGGACCCCCTCCCCGGGACCCCCCCTCGGACCCCCTCCCCGGTACCGGGAGGCACCGGGACCCCCCTAGGAAACACCCGGAGACCCCCCCGGGACCCCCCACCCAACAGGAGCCACTTGGGCACCTTGACCAGGGAACCCCCCCGGGACCCCCCCCCCCTCCCCGGTACCGGGAGGCACCGGGACCCCCCCATAGGAAACACTGGGAGACCCCCCGGGACCCTCCCTCCCCGGGACCCCCC
Organism: Hypotaenidia okinawae; assembly: GCA_027925045.1. NCBI lineage: Eukaryota > Metazoa > Chordata > Aves > Gruiformes > Rallidae > Hypotaenidia > Hypotaenidia okinawae. Next base: position 164,842,485 of record BSDF01000002.1, read on the forward strand.
ACCCCGGGACCCCCCTCCCCGGTACCGGGAGGCACCGGGACCCCCCCTTAGGAAATACCGGGAGACCCCCCGGGACCCCCCCCCCGGGAGCCTCTTGGGCACCTTGACCAGGGAACCCCCGGGACCCCCCGGGACCCCCACGACCTGAGAACCCCCCAGGACCCCTTAGACTGAGCCCCCCCAGCACCCAAAGGTGCCCCCCAGTCTCAGTGACCCCCCCCAGCCCCAGGTGCCCCCAAAAACCCAGGGACCCCCCCAGCACCCAGATGCCCCCCTCCTCCAGCACCCAAAGGTGCCCCCCAAAAACCCAGGGACCCCCCAGCACCCAAGGAAACCCCCTAGGACCCCCCAGCACCCAAAGGTGCCCCCCCCCAGCACCCAGGGACCCCCCAGGAACCCCCCCAGCACCCAAAGGTGCCCCCCAAAAACCCAGGGACCCCCCCCAGCACCCAGGGACCCCCCAGGACCCCCCAGCCCCAGGTCCCCCCCCAGCACCCAAAGATGCCCCCCAAAAACCCAGGGACCCCCCCAGCACCCAAAGGTGCCCCCCAGTCTCAGTGACCCCCCCAGCACCCAGAGACCCCCCAGGACCCCCCAGCACCCAAAGGTGCCCCCCAAAAACCCAGGTGCCCCCCCCCCAGCACCCAAGGAAACCCCTCTAGGACCCCCCAGCACCCAAAGGTGCCCCCCAACCCCAGGGACCCCCCCCAGCACTCAAGGAAACCCCCCAGGACCCCCCCAGCACCCAGGGACCCCCACCCTCCCACCCCCCAGCACCCAAAGGTGCCCCCCCCAGCACCCAGGAACCCCCCCAGCACCCAAAGGTGCCCCCCAAAACCCAGGTGCCCCCCACCCCAGCACCCAAGGAAACCCCCCTAGGACCCCCCCAGCACCCAGGTGCCCCCCCCCGCCCCCCCCCCCGCCCCCAGCACCCAGCACCCCCCGCGGGTGCCCTGTCCCAGCACCACGTCACCCTTGGGACACCCCACCCCCCCTTTCCCCCCCCTCCCCCCCCTTGGGACCCCCAAAACCCTCCCCACCCCCCCACCCCCTTTCCAGGCCACCTGCACCCCAACCCGGGGGTGGGTGGGGGGGGTGTCCTATGGGGGGGGGTCCCGGCACCCACAAACCTCCCCCCCACCCCAGCACCCATGGGTGGGGGCAGGGCGCACCGGGCTGGGCGCTGTCTGGCCCTGGCACCTGGACCCGGGGAAGGGGGGCACTGGGAGAAGGGGGGGCACCTTTGGGTGCTGGGGGGACCTTTGGGTGCTGGGGGGCACTGGGAGAAGGGGGGGCACCTTTGGGTGCTGGAGGAACCTTTGGGTGCTGGGGGGCACCTGGGGGGCACCTTTGGGTGCTGAGGGGACCTGGGGCGGGGGCACCTGGGGGCACCTTGGGTGCTGAGGGGGCCTGGGGGCACCTGGGGTGCACCTTGGGTGCGGGGGGGCACCTGGGGGCACCTTTGGGTGCTGGGGGGGTTATGGGGGGGATCCATGGGGGGCACCTGGGGGGCACCTTTGGGTGCTGGGGGGGTTATGGGGGGGATCCATGGGGGGCACCTGGGGGCACCTTTGGGTGCTGAGGGGGGCTTTGGGTGCTGGGGGGCACCTGGGGGGCACCTTTGGGTGCTGGGGGGCACTGGGAGAGGATCCATGGGGGCACCTTTGGGTGCTGGGGGGCACTGGGGGAGGATCTATGGGGGCACCTTTGGGTGCTGGGGGGGAAACTGGGGGGGTCACCTTTGGGTGCTGAGGAGACCTTTGGGTGCTGGGGGGCACCTGGGGGGCACCTTTGGGTGCTGGGGGGGTTATGGAGGGGGATCCATGGGGGGCACCTGGGGGGCACCTTTGGGTGCTGGGGGGGCACCTGGGGGGCACCTTTGGGTGCTGGTGGGGGTTATGGGGGAGATCCATGGGGGCACCTGGGGGGCACCTTTGGGTGCTGGGGGTGATTATGGGGGGATCCATAGGGGGCACCTTTGGGTGCTGGGGGGACCTTTGGGTGCTGGGGGGGTACTGGGGAAGGATCTACGGGGGCACCTTTGGGTGCTGGGGGGGAAACTGGGGGGGTCACCTTTGGGTGCTGAGGAGACCTTTGGGTGCTGGGGGGGCACCTGGGGGGCACCTTTGGGTGCTGGTGGGGGTTATGGAGGGGGATCCATGGGGGGCACCTGGGGGGGCACATTTGGGTGCTGGGGGTGATTATGGGGGGGATCCATAGGGGGCACCTTTGGGTGCTGGGGGGGGGCACTGGGGGAGGATCTATGGGGGCACCTTTGGGTGCTGGGGGGCACCTGGGGGGCATCTTTGGGTGCTGGGGGGGTTATGGGGGGGATCCATGGGGGGCACCTGGGGGGCACCTTTGGGTGCTGAGGAGACCTTTGGGTGCTGGGGGGGCAACTGGGGGGGGCACCTTTGGGTGCTGGGGGGGGCACTGGGGGAGGATCCATGGGGGGCACCTTTGGGTGCTGGGGGGGTTATGGGGGGGATCCATGGGGGGCACCTGGGGGGCACCTTTGGGTGCTGAGGGGGCCTTTGGGTGCTGGGGGGGCACCTGGGGGGGCACCTTTGGGTGCTGGGGGGGTTATGGGGTGGATCCATGGGGGGCACCTTTGGGTGCTGGGGTGGGTATGGGGGGGATCCATGGGGGCACCTTTGGGTGCTGGGGGGGCAAAGTCAGGGGGTGCCTGGTGGGGGGTGGAGACATCCCAGTGCTCCCAGTGTCCCCAGTATAACCAGTGTCCCCACTGTCCGTCTGTCCCCAGTGCCCCCAGTGCCCCCAGTATCCTCAGTCTCTCCCTGTCCCCAGTGTCCCCAGTATCTCCAGTGCTCCCAGTACCCCCCAGTATCCCCAGTGCCCCCAGTACCCCCAGTGCTCCCAGTACCCTCAGTGTCCCCAGTGTCCCCAGTATCCCCAGTATCCCCAGTATCCCCAGTGTCCCCAGTGTCCCCAGTGTCCCCAGTGCCCCCAGTATCCCCAGTGTCCCCAGTATCCCCAGTATCCCCAGTGCCCCCAGTATCCCCAGTATCCCCAGTGTCCCCAGTATCCCTAGTGCCCCCAGTACCCCCAGTATCCCCAGTGTCCCCAGTATCCCCAGTGCCCCCAGTGCCCCCAGTGCCCCCAGTATCCCCCGTACCCCCAGTATCCCCAGTATCCCCAGTATCCCCAGTGCCCAGAGTACTCCCAGTGCCCCCAGTATCCCATGTCCCCAGTGCCCCCAGTGTCCCCAGTATAACCAGTGTCCCCACTGACCCTCTGTCCTCAGTGTCAACAGTACCCCCAGTGCCCCCAGTATCCTGTGTCCCCAGTGTCCCCCAGTATCCTCAGTGCCCCCAGTGCCCCCAGCACCCCCAGTGCCCCCAGTGCCCCCAGTATCCTCAGTCTCTCCCTGTCCCCAGTGCCCCCAGTATCCCCAGTACTCCCAGTGCCCCCAGTATCCCGAGTACTCCCAGTGCCCCCAGTACTCCCAGTGCCCCCAGTGTCCCCAGTGTCCCCAGTGCCCCCAGTATCCTCAGTGGTCCCAGTGCCCCCAGTATCTTGTGTTTCCAGTGTCCCCAGTGCCCCCAGTATCCCCAGGGAAGTCCCCAGTGTCCCCAGTGCCCCCAGTATCCAGTGTTCCAAATATCCCCAGTTCCCCCGGTTCCCCCAGTGCCCCCAGTATCCCGTGTCCCCAGTGTCCCCAGTGCCCCCAGTGTCCCCAGTGCCCCCAGTGTCCCCAGTGTCCCCAGTGTCCCCAGTGTCCCCAGTGTCCCCAGTGTCCCCAGTGCCCCCAGTGTCCCCAGTGCCCCCAGTGCCCCCATGTCCCCAGGGTGTCCTCATGTCTCCATGGTGTCCCCATCACTCCAGGGTGTCCCCAGGGTGTCCCCATGTCCCCATGTCCCCATGTCCCCATGGTGTCCCCATGTCCCTGTGTCCCCATGTCCCCAGGATGTCCCCATGTCCCAAGGTGTCCCCATGTCCCCAGGGTGTCCCCATGTCCCCATGTCCCCAGGGTGTCCCCATGTCCCTGTGTCCCCATGTCCCCAGGGTGTCCCCATGTCCCCAGGGTGTCCCCATGTCCCCAGGGTGTCCCCATATCTCTGTGTCCCCAGGGTGTCCTCATGTCTCCAGGGTGTCCCCATGTCCCCAAGGTGTCCCCATGTCCCCATGGTGTCCCCATGTCCCCAGGGCGTCCCCATGGTGTCTCCACATCCCCATGTCCCCATGTCCCCATGGTGTCCCCAAGGTGTCCTCATGTCTCCAGGGTGTCCCCATGTCCCCAAGGTGTCCCCATCACTCCAGGGTGTCCCCAGGGTGTCCCCATGTCCCCAGGGTGTCCCCATGTTCTCAGGATGTCCCCATGTCCTCATGTCTCCAGGGTGTCCCCATGTCCCCATGGTGTCCCCATGTCCCCAGGGCGTCCCCATGGTGTCTCCACATCCCCATGTCCCCATGTCCCCATGGTGTCCCCAAGGTGTCCTCATGTCTCCAGGGTGTCCCCATGTCCCCAGGGTGTCCCCATGTCCCTGTGTCCCCATGTCCCTGTGTCTCCATGTCCCCAGGGTGTCCCCATATCTCTGTGTCCCCAGGATGTCCTCATGTCCCCAGGGTGTCCCCATGTCCCCAGGGTGTCCCCATCACTCCAGGATGTCCCCATATCTCTGTGTCCCCAGGGTGTCCCCATGTCCCCAGGGTGTCCCCAGGGTGTCCCCATGTCCCCAGGGTGTCCTCATGATGTCCCCATGTCCCCAGGGTGTCCCCATGTCCCCAGGGTGTCCTCATGTCCCCATGTCCCCAGGGTGTCCCCATGTCCCCAGGGTGTCCCCCTATCTCTGTGTCCCCAAGGTGTCCCCATGTCCCCAAGGTGTCCCCAGGGTGTCCCCATGTCCCCAGGGTGTCCCCATGTCCCCATGTCCCCAAGGTGTCCCCATGGTGTCTCCATGGTGTCCCCATGTCCTCATGTCCCCATAGTGTCCCCATGTCCCCAGGGTGTCCCCATGTCCCCATGTCCCCATGGTGTCCCCAGGGTGTCCCCATGTCCCTGTGTCCCCATGTCCCCATGTCCCCAAGGTGTCCCCATGTCCCCATGGTGTCCCCATGTCCTCATGTCCCCATAGTGTCCCCATGTCCCCAGGGTGTCCCCATGTCCCCATGTCCCCATGTCCCTGTGGTGTCCCCATGTCCCCATGTCCCCATGTCCCCAGCCCCACCCCCGTGTCCCCGTGTCCCCCCCAGGGTGTCCCCACGTGCCCAGCCCCACCCCCGTGTCCCCGTGTCCCCCCCAGGGTGTCCCCAAGCCCTTCACCCAGGTGATCAAGGCCAACATCGGGGACGCCCAGGCCATGGGCCAGCGACCCATCACCTTCCTGCGCCAGGTACCGGGGGGGCACCGGGGGGTGCTGGGGGGACCTGGGGGGCACCTTTGGGTGCTGGGGGGCACCTGGGGGGGCATCTTTGGTTGCTGGGGGGACCTGGGGGTTGGGCACCTTTAGGTGCTGGGAGGCACCTGGGGGGCACATTTGGGTGCTGGGGGGCACCTGGGGGGCACCTTTGGGTGCTGGGGGGTACCTGGGGGGGCAACTTTGGGTGCTGGGGGGACCTGGGGGGCACCTTTGGGTGCTGGAGAGGGTTATGGGGGGATCCATGGGGGGCACCTGTGGGTGCTGGGGGGGACCTAGGGGAGCGCCTTTGGGTGCTGGGGGGGACCTGGGGAGGGGCACCTTTGGGTGCTGGAGAGGGTTATGGGGGGGATCCATGGGGGGCACCTGTGGGTGCTGGGGGGGACCTGGGGGGCGCCTTTGGGTGCTGGGGGGGACCTGGGGAGGGGCACCTTTGGGTGCTGGAGAGGGTTATGGGGGGATCCATGGGGGGCACCTGGGGGTGCTGTGGGGGACCTGAGGGGCACCTTTGGGTGCTGGGGGACCTTTGGGTGCTGGGGGGGCGGACCTGGGGGGCACCTTTGGGTGCTGGGTGGGTCCTGGGTGCTGGGGGGAGACGTGGGGGAGCAACTTTGGGTGCTGGGGGGACCTTTGGGTGCTGGGGGGTACCTGGGGGGGCACCTCTGGGTGCTGGGGGGTCCTGAGTGCTGGGAGGGGGACCTGGGAGGAGGACACCTTTGGGTGCTGGGGAGGGGCGGACCTGGGGGTGCACCTTTGGGTGAAGGGGGGTTATGGGTGGGTGAGGGGACACCCCAACCTGTCCCCAAGCCCTTGTCCCCACCCCTAGGTGACATCCCTGCACCTTTGGGTGCTGGGGGAGCACCTGGGGGGCACCTTTGGGTGCTGGGCAGGGTTATGGGGGGATCTATGGGGGGGCACCTTTGGGTGCTGGGGGGTACCTGGGGGGCACCTTTGGGTGCTGGGGGGGGACCTTTGGGTGCTGGGGGGGGATTTGGGGAGAACCTTTGGGTGCTGGGGGGATCTATGGGGGGCACCTTTGGGTGCTGGGGGGACATTTGGGTGCTGGTGGGGGGATTTGGGGGGGCACCTTTGGTTGCTGGGGGGGTACCCTGGGGGGTGGGCACCTTTAGATGCTGGGAGGCACCTGGATGGGCACAATTGGGTGCTGGAGGGGCACCTGGGGGGGGCACCTTTGGGTGCTGGGGGTGCACCTTTGGGTGAAGGGGGGTTATGGGTGGGTGAGGGGACACCCCAACCTGTCCCCCAAGGCCTTGTCCCCACCCCTAGGTGACATCCCTGCACCTTTGGGTGCTGGGGGGCACCTGGGGGGGCAACTTTGGGTGCTGGGGGGGTACCTGGGGGGGGCAACTTTGGGTGCTGGGGGGGCGGACCTGGGGGGGTCCTGGGTGCTGGGGGGAGACCTGGGGGGGGCAACTTTGGGTGCTGGGGGGCACCTGGGGGGACACCTTTGGGTGCTGGGGGTGCACCTTTGGGTGAAGAGGGGGTGTGTGTAGGGGTGGGTGAGGGGACACCCCAACCTGTCCCCCAATCCCTTGTCCCCACCCCTAGGTGACATCCCTGCACCTTTGGGTGCTGGGGAGCACCTGGGGGGGCACCTTTGGGTGCTGGAGAGGGTTATGGGGGGATCTGTGGGGGGCACCTTTGGGTGCTGGGGAGAACCTTTGGGTGCTGGGGGGAGGCGGACCTGGGGGGCACCTTTGGGTGCTGGGGGGTCCTGGGTGCTGGGAGGGGGACCTGGGAGGAGGACACCTTTGGGTGCTGGGGAGGGGCGGACCTGGGGGTGCACCTTTGGGTGAAGGGGGGTTATGGGTGGGTGAGGGGACACCCCAACCTGTCCCCAAGCCCTTGTCCCCACCCCTAGGTGACATCCCTGCACCTTTGGGTGCTGGGGGAGCACCTGGGGGCACCTTTGGGTGCTGGGCAGGGTTATGGGGGGGATCTATGGGGGGGCACCTTTGGGTGCTGGGGGGTACCTGGGGGGCACCTTTGGGTGCTGGGGGGGACCTTTGGGTGCTGGGGGGGATTTGGGGAGAACCTTTGGGTGCTGGGGGGATCTATGGGGGGCACCTTTGGGTGCTGGGGGGACATTTGGGTGCTGGTGGGGGGATTTGGGGGGGCACCTTTGGTTGCTGGGGGGGTACCCTGGGGGGGTGGGCACCTTTAGATGCTGGGAGGCACCTGGATGGGCACAATTGGGTGCTGGAGGGGCACCTGGGGGGGCACCTTTGGGTGCTGGGGGTGCACCTTTGGGTGAAGGGGGTTATGGGTGGGTGAGGGGACACCCCAACCTGTCCCCCAAGGCCTTGTCCCCACCCCTAGGTGACATCCCTGCACCTTTGGGTGCTGGGGGGCACCTGGGGGGGCAACTTTGGGTGCTGGGGGGGGTACCTGGGGGGGCAACTTTGGGTGCTGGGGGGGCGGACCTGGGGGGTCCTGGGTGCTGGGGGGGAGACCTGGGGGGGGCAACTTTGGGTGCTGGGGGGCACCTGGGGGGACACCTTTGGGTGCTGGGGGTGCACCTTTGGGTGAAGAGGGGGTGTGTGTAGGGGTGGGTGAGGGGACACCCCAACCTGTCCCCCAATCCCTTGTCCCCACCCCTAGGCGACATCCCTGCACCTTTGGGTGCTGGAGAGGGTTATGGGGGGGATCTATGGGGGGCACCTTTGGGTGCTGGGGGGGTACCTGGGGGGCACCTTTGGGTGCTGGAGAGGGTTATGGGGGGGGATCCATGGGGGGCACCTTTGGGTGCTGGGGGGGCACCTGGGGGGGCATCTCTGGGTGCTGGGGGGGACCTGGGGGGGCACCTTTGGGTGCTGGAGAGGGTTATGGGGGGGATCCATGGGGGGCACCTTTGGGTGCTGGGGGGAGACCTGGGGGGGCACCTTTGGGTGCTGGGGGGATCTTTGGGTGCTGGGGGGGATGTACCTGGGGGGGGCACCTTTGGGTGCTGGGGGGGATATGGGGGGGATCTATGGGGGGCATTTTTGGGTGCTGGGGAGCTCCTTTGGGTGCTGGGAGGTAGCTGGGGGGGCACCTTTGGGTGCTGGGGGGGTACCTGGGGGGCACCTTTGGGTGCTGGGGGGAACCTTTGGGTGCTGGGGGGGTGGGCACCTTTAGTTGCTGGGGGCACTCTTGGGTACCAGGGGGGTACCCGAGGGGGACGCACCTTTAGGTGCTGGGGGTGGACCTTTGGGTGAAGGGGGGTTACGGGTGGGTGAGGGGACACCCCAACCTGTCCCCCAAGGCCTTGTCCCCACCCCTAGGTGACATCCCTGTGCCTGTACCCCGAGCTGCTGGCCCTGGGGTCCTTCCCTGAGGACGCCAAGGACCGAGCGCGCCGGCTCCTGGCCGCCTGCGCCGGGCAGAGCGCCGGTGAGACCTTGGACCCACCAAGGGGTTGAGGGGGGCTTCTTTTTGGGGGGTGGGGTAAGGTGGGGTGGCTGGAGACCTGTCACCCCCCCCAAGGGCTGGGGCGGGGGGGGGGGTGTGGGTCAAGTCCTGGTGAAGATCTGGATGGAGATCCACCAGTCCTTCCCTCAGCTCACCAAGGTTCTCCATCAGCCACGGTGGGATCCAGCTCCAGGAGCCCCAAGTCCACCAGACCTCCCCTCAGCTCCAAAAGGGATTCATTAAACGAGGGGATTAATTAAGAGCCCCTAATTAAGGATGGTAACAGCAGGGGAGGGTGGATGCTGGTCCCCTCACCAAGGTTCTCCATCAAGATCTTCACCAGGACTGGAACCCAACCAGATCCCCCTCAGCCACGGTGGGATCCAGCTCCAGGAGCCCCAAGTCCACCAGACCTTCCCTCAGCTCCAAAAGGGATTCATTAAACGAGGGGATTAATTAAGAGCCCCTAATTAAGGATGGTAACACCAGGAGAGGGGGCATGCTGTCCCCTCACCAAGGTTCTCCATCAAGATCTTCACCAGGACTGGAACCCAACCAGATCCCCCTCAGCCACGGTGGGATCCAGCTCCAGGAGCCCCAAGTCCACCAGTCCTTCCCTCAGCTCCAAAAGGGATTCATTAAACGAGGGGATTAATTAAGAGCCCCTAATTAAGGATGGTAACAGCAGGGGAAGGTGGATGCTGGTCCCCTCACCAAGGTTCTCCATCAAGACCTTCACCAGGACTGGAACCCAACCAGATCCCCCTCAGCCACGGTGGGATCCAGCTCCAGGAGCCCCAAGTCCACCAGTCCTTCCCTCAGCTCCAAAAGGGATTCATTACATGAGGGAGTTAATTAAGAGCCCCTAATTAAGGATGGTAACACCCAGGGGGTTGACTCCATAAGGGATTTATGGAGTGAAGCTCTCCTCATCCCTCATAATCCATGGAGATGGAGCCTCACCTGGTGTCCCCCAGGGAAGTTCTCACCATCCCAGAGCCACAGAGCTCCAGGGTTCCAGTCCTGGTGAAGATCTTGATGGAGAACCTTGATGAGGGGACAGCATCCACCCTCCCCTGCTGTTACCATCCTTAATTAGGGGCTCTTAATTAATCCCCTCATGTAATGAATCCCTTTTGGAGCTGAGGGAATGACTGGTGGACTTGGGGCTCCTGGAGCTGGATCCCACCGTGGCTGAGGGGGATCTGGTTGGGTTCCAGTCCTGCTTAAGGTCTTGATGGAGAACCTTGGTGAGGGGACAGCATCCCCCTCCCCTGGTGTCCCCCTGCCCAGCTCTCCAGCCTGTCCAGGTCTCACTGGGTGGCAGTGTCCTGTGTGTCACCCACTCCTCCCAGCTCTGGACCATCAGGTGTCCTTGCTGAGGGGGATGCTGGTCCCCTCACCAGATGAGGCTCCATCTCCATGGATAATGAGGGATGGTGAGAACTTCACTCCATAAATCCCTTATGGAGTCAACCCCCTGGGTGTTACCATCCTTAATTAGGGGCTCTTAATTAATCCCCTCGTTTAATGAATCCCTTTTGGAGCTGAGGGAATGACTGGTGGACTTGGGGCTCCTGGAGCTGGATCCCACCGTGGCTGAGGGGGATCTGGTTGGGTTCCAGTCCTGGTGAAGATCTTGATGGAGAACCTTGGTGAGGGGACAGCATCCACCCTCCCCTGCTATTACCATCCTTAATTAGGGGCTCTTAATTAATCCCCTCGTTTAATGAATCCCTTTTGGAGCTGAGGGAATGACTGGTGGACTTGGGGCTCCTGGAGCTGGATCCCACCGTGGCTGAGGGGGATCTGGTTGGGTTCCAGTCCTGGTGAAGGTCTTGATGGGGAACCTTGGTGAGGGGACCAGCATTTATCCTCCCCTGGTGTTACCATCCTTAATTAGGGGCTCTTAATTAATCCCCTCGTTTAATGAATCCCTTTTGGAGCTGAGGGAAGGACTGGTGGACTTGGGGCTCCTGGAGCTGGATCCCACCGTGGCTGAGGGGGATCTGGTTGGGTTCCAGTCCTGGTTAAGGTCTTGATGGAGAACCTTGGTGAGGGGGACCAGCTCCACGTTCTGGAGCTCTGTGGCTCTGGGATAGTGAGAACTTCCCTGGGGGACACCAGATGAGGCTCCATCTCCACGGATGAGGGTGGGGGAGGAGTGTTGGACCTGCTGATCTCTGGAGGTCCCTCCCAACCCCTTTTCTGCCTTCTCTGGTGTCACCTCCTGTCCCCTCCTGCCCAGGTGCCTACAGCTCCAGCCCTGGCATCGAGCTGATCCGGGAAGACGTGGCGAGGTTCCTCCAGCGCCGCGACGGCGTCCCCGCCAGATCCCAGGACATCTTCCTCTCCACCGGCGCCAGCGATGCCATCGTGGTGAGGCCACTGGGAGGTGGGGAGGGGACACAAGAGGGTGTCAGCTTGTCCCCAACCCCCCTGTCCCTGCCTCTATCTCTCTCCCTGTTCCCACGGTGGGGGTGACAACAAAGGGACCTTTTGTGCCGCTCTTGGCGCTGGCGCCCGGGCTGGGGGGATGGTGCCAAGGTTGGGAGGAAGAGGGGGGGGAGAAGGGGGGAGTGAAGGGGGGAGGGGGGTGTGGATGGTGCCAAGGTTGGGGGGGGGGTGGGGGGAGGTGGTGCCAGGCTTGATGTGTCCCCAATGGTGTCCCCATGGGGCTGGGACAGTGCCCAGTGCTCGGTGATGGATGTGGTCATGTGGTGGCACCACGGCTGGTGGGGGGGAGAGGGGAGGGGGGCTGTGTGGGTGGCACTGTGTCCCTCTGTCCCTGTGTCCCTCTGTCCCCATGGCCAGGGGTCCCCATGTCCCTCTGTTCCCATGCCCAGGTTGCCCCATGGCTGGGGGTCCCCATGTCCCTCTCTCCCCACAACCAGGGGTCCCCATGTCCCTCTGTCCCCATGGCCAGGGGTCCCCACAACCAGGGGTCCCCATGTCCCTCTGTCCCCATGGCTGGGGGTCCCCATGTCTGGGGGTCCCCATGGCCAGGGGTCCCCACAACCAGGGGTCCCCATGTCCCTCTGTCCCCATGGCCAGGGGTCCCCACAACCAGGGGTCCCCATGTCCCTCTGTCCCCATGGCCAGGGGTCCCCACAACCAGGGGTCCCCATGTCACTCTGTCCCCATGGCTGGGGTTCCCCATGTCCCTCTGGCCCCATGGCCAGGGGCCCCATGGCTGGGGTTCCCCATATCCTTCTGTCCCTATGCCCAGGGGTCCCCATGTCTCTCTATCCCCACAGCCACGTGGCCCCATGGCTGGGGTTCCCCATGTCCCTCTGGCCCCATAGCTGGGGGTCCCCATGTCTGGGTGTCCCCATGGCCAGGGGTCCCCACAACCAGGGGTCCCCATGTCCCTCTGTCCCCACGGCCAGGGGCCCCCATGTCCCTCTGGCCCCACAGCCAGGTGGCCCCATGGCTGGGGGTCCCCATGTCCCTCTATCCCCACAACCAGGGGTCCCCATGGCTGGGGGTCCCCATGTCTGGGTGTCCCCATGGCCAGGGGTCCCCACAACCAGGGGTCCCCATGTCCCTCTGTCCCCACAACCAGGGGTCCCCATGGCCAGGGGTCCCCATGTCCCTCTGTCCCCATGGCTGGGGGTCCCCATGTCTGGGTATCCCCATGGCCAGGGGTCCCCACAACCAGGGGTCCCCATGTCCCTCTGTCCCCATGGCCAGGTGTCCCCACAACCAGGGGTCTCCATGTCCCTCTGGCCCCATGGCTGGGGTTCCCCATGTCCCTCTGTCCCTATGCCCAGGGGTCCCCACAACCAGGGGTCCCCATGTCCCTCTGTCCCCATGGCCAGGTGGCCCCATGGCTGGGGGTCCCCATGTCCCTCTGTCCCCACAACCAGGGGTCCCCACAACCAGGGGTCCCCATGTCCCTCTGTCCCCATGTCCATCTGTCCCCACAGCCAGATGTCCCCGTGGCTGGGGGTCCCTGTGTCCCTCTGTCCCCATGGTTGACTGTCCCCACGTCCCCATGGCCGGCTGTCCTCATCCCTGTGCTGTCCCCACACTGACATTGGCCTCTCTCTGTCCCCCTCCCCTCTCCACACCCATCCCCATCCCATCCCATCCCATCCCCATCCCCATCCCATCCCATCCCCATCCCCATCCCATCCCCATCCCATCCCCATCCCATCCCCATCCCATCCCCATCCCATCCCCATCCCATCCCCATCCCCATCCCCATCCCCATCCCCATCCCCATCCCCATCCCCATCCCCATCCCCATCCCCATCCCCATCCCATCCCCATCCCATCCCCAACCCCCATCCCATCCCATCCCCATCCCCATCCCCATCCCATCCCATCCCCATCCCATCCCCATCCCATCCCCATCCCCATCCCCATCCCCATCCCATCCCCATCCCATCCCCATCCCATCCCCATCCCCATCCCATCCCCATCCCATCCCCATCCCCATCCCCATCCCCATCCCCATCCCCATCCCCATCCCCATCCCCATCCCCATCCCCATCCCATCCCATCCCCATCCCCATCCCCATCCCATCCCCATCCCCATCCCCATCCCCATCCCCATCCCCCATCCCCATCCCCATCCCATCCCCATCCCATCCCCATCCCATCCCCATCCCATCCCATCCCCATCCCCATCCCCATCCCCATCCCCATCCCATCCCCATCCCCATCCCCATCCCCATCCCCATCCCCATCCCCATCCCCATCCCCATCCCCATCCCCATCCCCATCCCCATCCCCATCCCCATCCCCATCCCATCCCCATCCCCATCCCCATCCCCATCCCCATCCCCATCCCCATCCCCATCCCCATCCCATCCCCATCCCCTCCCCATCCCCATCCCCATCCCCATCCCCTCCCCATCCCCATCCCATCCCATCCCCATCCCATCCCCATCCCATCCCCATCCCATCCCCATCCCATCCCATCCCCATCCCATCCCCATCCCCATCCCCATCCCCATCCCATCCCCATCCCATCCCCATCCCCTCCCCCATCCCCATCCCATCCCATCCCCATCCCATCCCCTCCCCTCCCAGACGCTGCTGCGGCTGCTGGTCCGGGGGGCTCTGTGCCCCGTACTGGGGTGCTGGTGCCGGTGCCCCAGTACCCGCTCTACGGGGCGGCTCTGACCGAGCTGGGGGCCGAACCGTGCCGGTACCGGTTGGCCGAGCACCGGGCGTGGGCGCTGGAGGTTGAGGAGCTGCGCAGGGCGCTGCGGGAGGGGAGGGGGCGCTGCCACCCCCGGGTGCTGTGCGTCATCAACCCGGGGAACCCCACTGGTGAGGGGGCGGGGGGAAGGGGGGACACACACCCTTGGGCAGGGGGGTTTGGGGGGATAATCCCATGGGGGGACCCTGGGTGGGGATGGGGGTACCCCAGGGGGGACCCATGGGGGGGTTGGGGGGGATAATCCCAGGGGGGACCCTGGGTAGGGGGCGCTGCCACCCCCGGGTGCTGTGCGTCATCAACCCGGGGAACCCCACTGGTGAGGGGGCGGGGGGGGAAGGGGGGACACACACCCTTGGGCAGGGGGGTTTGGGGGGATAATCCCATGGGGGGACCCTGGGTGGGGATGGGGGTACCCCAGGGGGGACCCATGGGGGGGGTTGGGGGGGATAATCCCATGGGGGACCCTGGGTAGGGATGAGGGTACCCCCGGGGGGACCCTGGGGGGGTTGGGGGGATCCCAGGGGGACCCTGGGTAGAGGGCGCTGCCACCCCCGGGTGCTGTGCGTCATCAACCCGGGGAACCCCACTGGTGAGGGGGCGGAGGGGGAAGGGGGGACACACACCCTTGGGCAGGGGGGTTTGGGGGGATAATCCCATGGGGGGACCCTGGGTGGGGATGGGGGTACCCCAGGGGGGACCCATGGGGGGGGTTGGGGGGATAATCCCATGGGGGGACCTTGGGTAGGGTTGGGGGGATCCCAGAGGGGACCCTGGGTAGGGATGGGGGTACCCCCAGGGGGGACCCTGGCGGGGTTTGGGGGATCCGAGGGGGTGGGGGATGGTGGGGGATAATCCCAGGGGGACCCTGGGGGGGTTGGAGGGATCCCAGGGGAGTGGGAGACTGGGGGGATAATCCCAGGGGGGACCCTGGGGGGGTTGGGGGATCCCAGGTGGGTGAGAGACTGAGGGGGGATAGTCCCAGAGGGGACCCTGGGGGGGTTTGAGGGGATAATCCCATGGGGGGACCCTGGGTGGGGATGGGGGTACCCCCGGGGGGACCCTTGGGGGGTTTGGGGGGGATAATCCCATGGGGGACCCTGGGTAGGGATGAGGGTACCCCCGGGGGGAACCCTTGGGGGGGGGTTGGGGGGATAATCCCATGGGGGGAACCTGGGTAGGGATGGGGGTACCCCCGGGGGGACCCTTGAACCCTTGGCAGGGTTTTGGGGGGTAATCCCATGGGGGGACCCTGGGGGGGATGGGGGTAACACTGGGGGGGACCCTGGGGGGGTTTGGGAGGATCACAGGGGGGTGGGAGACTGGGGGGGGGGGTGCTGGGGGGGATAGTCCCAGGGGGAACCCTGGGTAGGGATGGGGGTACCCCCGGGGGGGACCCTTGGAGGGGTTGGGGGGATCCCAGGGGGTGGGAGACTGGGGGGGAGATAGTCCCATGGGGGACCCTGGGTAGGGATGGGGGTACCCCCGGGGGGGACCCTTGGGGGTTTTGGGGGGATCCAAGGAGGGTGGGAGACTTGGGGGGGATAATGCCATAGGGGACCCTGGGGGGGTTGGGGGGATCCCAGGGGGTGGGAGACTGGGGGGGATAATGCCATGGGGGACCCTGGGTAGGGATGGGGGTACCCCCGGGGGGACCCTGGGGGGGTTGGGGGGATCCCAGGGGGTGGGAGACTGGGGGGGGGTGGGGGATGGGGGGAAAAATCCCCCGGGGGTGGGGGGAGCCTGGGGACCCCAAAATTTGACCAGTCGTGAGACTGGGCTCCCCAACCCCCACCCAGTACTGGAACTGGGCTCCCCAATTCCCACCCAGTACCACACTGGGCACCCCAAATTCCCACCTAGTACCAGACTGGTCACCCCAATTCCCACCCAGTACCTATACTGGTCACCCCAACCCCTCTCCAGTACTGAAATTGGGCTCCCTAAAACCCACCCAGTACCAGACTGGGCCCCCCAATTCCCACCCAGTACTGGAACTGGGCACCCCAATTCCCACCCAGTACCAGACTGGTCACCCCAATTCCCACCCAGTACCTATACTGGTCACCCCAATCCCTCTCCAGTACTGAAACTGGGCTCCCTAAAACCCACCCAGTACCAGACTGGGCCCCCAGTTCCCACCCAGTACTGGAACTGGGCACCCCAATTCCCACCCAGTACCAGAGCTGGTCACCCCAATTCCCACCCAGTACCTATACTGGTCACCCCAATCCCTCTCCAGTACTGAAACTGGGCTCCCTAAAACCCACCCAGTACCAGACTGGGCCCCCTAGTTCCCACCCAGTACCAGACTGGGCACCCCAATTCCCACCCAGTACCTGTACTGGTCACCCCAACCCCTCTCCAATACTGGAACTGGGCTCCCCAATTCCTATCCAGTACTGGAGCTGGGCTCCCCAATTCCTACCCAGTACTGGGACTGGGCACCCCAATTCCCACCCAGTACCAGACTGGTCACCCCAATTCCCACCCAGTACCTGTACTGGTCACCCCAACCCCTCTCCAGTTCTTGAACTGGGCTCCCCAATTCCTACCCAGTACTGGAACTGGGCTCCCCAATTCCCACCCAGTACCAGACTGGGCACCCCAATTCCCACCCAGTACCTATACTGGTCACCCCAATCCCTCTCCAGTACTGAAACTGGGCTCCCTAAAACCCACCCAGTACCAGACTGGGCACCCCAATTCCTACCCAGACTGGGCATCCCCACTCCTTCCCCCCAACATACCAGCACCCCCTAACCCCCTCCTCCCTCTGCCCCCCCCCACCCCCTCTTTGCCCCTCCCCACCCCAGGCCAGGTCCAGAGCCGGGAGTGCATCGAGGAGGTCATCAAATTCGCCTACGAGGAGAAGCTCTTCCTCATGGCTGATGAGGTGAGGGGGGACCTTTTTTGGGGTGTCCTCCAGCCACCCAGACCTTGGGGGCCCCCCTGACCCCTCTGTGTCCTCCCCCCATCTCTAGGTGTACCAGGACAATGTGTATGCTGAGGGCTCTGCCTTCCACTCCTTCAAGAAGGTGCTGGTGGAGATGGGGCCGCCCTACGCGGAGGAGGTGGAGCTGGCCTCCTTCCACTCCATCTCCAAGGGCTTCATGGGAGAGTGAGTCCCACCACGGTGGAACCCCCCAAGCCCACCCCTGGAACCCCCAGGATGGGCAGGGGAAGGGGTCCCCGTGGGGTCCCGGGGATGGCACTAAGGGAGGGGGTGATGGAGGGTCCGTGGGTTGGGATGGAGATGTCACCATGGGTTGGGATGGAGATGTCACCATGGGGTTGGGATGGAGATGTCACCATGGGTTGGGATGGAGATGTCACCATGGGTTGGGATGGAGATGCCACCATGGGGTTGGGATGGAGATGTCACCATGGGGTTGGGATGGAGATGTCACCATGGGTTGGGATGGAGATGTCACCATGGGGTTGGGATGGAGATGTCACCATGGGTTGGGATGGAGATGTCACCATGGGGTTGGGATGGAGATGTCACCATGGGTTGGGATGGAGATGTCACCATGGGGTTGGGATGGAGATGTCACCATGGGTTGGGATGGAGATGTCACCATGGGTTGGGATGGAGATGTCACCATGGGTTGGGATGGAGATGCCACCATGGGGTTGGGATGGAGATGTCACCATGGGTTGGGATGGAGATGCCACCATGGGGTTGGGATGGAGATGTCACCATGGGTTGGGATGGAGATGTCACCATGGGGTTGGGATGGAGATGTCACCATGGGTTGGGATGGAGATGCCACCAAGGGGTTGGGATGGAGATGCCACCATGGGGTTGGGATGGAGATGTCACCATGGGTTGGGATGGAGATGTCACCATGGGTTGGAAGGGAGATGTCACCATGGGTTGGGATGGAGATGTCACCATGGGTTGGGATGGAGATGTCACCATGGGTTGGGATGGAGATGCCACCATGGGGTTGGGATGGAGATGTCACCATGGGTTGGGATGGAGATGTCACCATGGGTTGGGATGGAGATGCCACCATGGGGTTGGGATGGAGATGTCACCATGGGTTGGGATGGAGATGCCACCATGGGGTTGGGATGGAGATGTCACCATGGGTTGGGATGGAGATGTCACCATGGGGTTGGGATGGAGATGTCACCATGGGTTGGGATGGAGATGTCACCATGGGTTGGGATGGAGATGCCACCAAGGGGTTGGGATGGAGATGCCACCAAGGGGTTGGGATGGAGATGCCACCATGGGGTTGGGATGGAGATGCCACCATGGGGTTGGGAGGGAGATGTGACCTCCCCATGGACCACATGGGTTGGGATGGAGATGTCACCATGGGGTTGGGATGGAGATGCCACCATGGGGTTGGGATGGAGATGTCACCATGGGTTGGGATGGAGATGCCACCATGGGGTTGGGAGGGAGATGTCACCATGGGTTGTGATGGAGATGTCACCATGGGTTTCCGCCACCATGGGGTTGGGAGGGAGATGTGACCTCCCCATGGACACTATATGGTTGGGATGGAGATGTCACCATGGGGTTGGGATGGAGATGTCACCATGGGTTGGGATGGAGATGTCACCTCCCCATGGACACTATGGGGTTGGGATGGAGATGTCACCATGGGGTTGGGATGGAGATGCCACCATGGGGTTGGGATGGTCACCAGTGTGTCCCCGTCCATGGGTCCCCATCTCCAGGGTCCTTTTGGGGTCCCCACCCCTGGGTCCCACCCTGTCCATGGGTCCCCATCTCCAGGGTCCTTTTGGGGTCCCCACCCCTGGGTCCCACCCTGTCCATGGGTCCCCATCTCCAGGGTCCTTTTGGGGTCCCCACCCTTGGGTGCCCACCCCACCCCGTGCCCCTGTCCAGGTGTGGGTTCCGCTGTGGCTACATGGAGGTGGTGAACATGGACCCCCAGGTGAAGCAGCAGTTGACCAAGCTGGTGTCGGTGAGGTTGTGCCCCCCGGTGCCGGGACAGATCCTCCTGGACGCCATGGTGAACCCACCACAGCCTGGGGAGCCCTCCTACCAACAGTTCATGGAGGTACTGGGGTGGGGTAGGATGGGATGGGGATGGGATGGGGATGGGGATGGGGATGGGATGGGGATGGGGATGGGGATGGGGATGGGATGGGGATGGGGATGGGATGGGGATGGGGATGGGGATGGGGATGGGATGGGGATGGGGATGGGATGGGGATGGGATGGGGATGGGATGGGGATGGGATGGGGATGGGGATGGGGATGGGGATGGGGATGGGATGGGGATGGGGATGGGGATGGGGATGGGATGGGGATGGGGAGGGGGATGGGATGGGGATGGGATGGGGATGGGGATGGGGATGGGGATGGGGATGGGGATGGGGATGGGGATGGGGATGGGATGGGGATGGGGATGGGGATGGGATGGGATGGGATGGGGATGGGATGGGGATGGGGATGGGGATGGGATGGGGATGGGATGGGGATGGGATGGGGATGGGGATGGGGATGGGGATGGGATGGGGATGGGATGGGGATGGGGATGGGATGGGGATGGGATGGGGATGGGATGGGGATGATGGGGATGGGGATGGGGATGGGGATGGGGATGGGATGGGGATGGGGATGGGGATGGGGATGGAATGGGATGGGGATGGGATGGGGATGGGGATGAGATGGGATGGGATGGGATGGGGATGGGGATGGGGATAGGATGGGGATGGGATGGGGATGGGATGGGGATGGGGATGGGATGGGATGGGGATGGGATGGGGATGGGGATGGGATGGGATGAGGATGGGGATGGGTTAGAGGTGGATGGGATGGGGATGGGGATGGGATGGGGATGGAGATGGGGATGGGATGGGATGGGGATGGGGATGGAGATGGGATGGGGATGGGGATGGGATGGGATGGGATGGGGATGGGGATGGGGATGAGGCAGGCCATTGTCCTGGCAGGAGAAGCAGGCTGTGCTCAGCTCCCTGGCGCACAAGGCCCGGCTCACTGAGCAGATCTTCAACCGGACCCCGGGGATCCACTGCAACCCCGTGCAGGGAGCCATGTACAGCTTCCCCCGCATCCAGCTGCCCCCACGGGCACTGGCTGCTGCTGAGGTACCTGGGATGGGGTGGGATGGGGTGGGATGGGATGGGATGGGATGGGGATGGGGATGGGATGGGGATGGGGATGGGATGGGGATGGGGATGGGGATGGGATGGGGATGGGATGGGGATGGGGATGGGATGGGATGGGGATGGGGATGGGGATGGGGATGGGATGGGGATGGGATGGGGATGGGGATGGGATGGGATGGGGATGGGGATGGGGATGGGATGGGATGGGATGGGGATGGGGATGGGGATGGGGATGGGGATGGGATGGGGATGGGGATGGGATGGGATGGGGATGGGGATGGGGATGGGGATGGGATGGGGATGGGGATGGGGATGGGGATGGGGATGGGGATGGGATGGGATGGGGTGGGGATGGGGATGGGGATGGGGATGGGATGGGATGGGATGGGGATGGGATGGGGATGGGGATGGGGATGGGATGGGATGGGATGGGGATGGGGATGGGATGGGGATGGGGATGGGATGGGGATGGGATGGGGATGGGGATGGGATGGGATGGGATGGGGTGGGATGGGGATGGGATGGGATGGGATGGGATGGGGATGGGATGGGGATGGGGATGGGATGGGGATGGGATGGGATGGGGATGGGGATGGGGATGGGATGGGGATAGGATGGGATGGGATGGGTCTGGGTCTGGTGTGTGTTTGGGGTGCTGACCCCCGTCCCCCCCAGGCTCAAGGCCAGGCCCCTGACATGTTCTTCTGCATGAGGCTGCTGGAGCAGACTGGGATCTGCGTGGTGCCCGGCAGCGGCTTCGGCCAGGCCGAGGGCACCTTCCACTTCCGGTGGGTGCTGGGCAGGGGGCAGGCTTGGGGGGGGCAGAGGAGGGGGATGGAGTGTCCCCCCACCCATCCCTGGTGTCCACATCCCTGATACCCCCCCCCAAACCTCCCCATTGGGGTCTCAGGGGTGCTGGGTGATGATGGGTTGGTTGCCCCATGGGATGGGTGCTGGGGGGTTGGGGGTACAGATTGGGGGTTGGGGGAGATGTGGGGTGCTGGAGGTGATGTGGGGGTGTTGGGGTGGTGTCCCCCCACCCATCCCTGGTCTCAGCCTCCCTGATACCCCCCCAAACCTCCCCATTGGGGTCTCAGGGGTGCTGGGTGATGATGAGTTGGTTGCCCCATGGGATGGGTGCTGGGGGGTTGGGGGTACAGATTGGGGGTTGGGGGTGATGTGGGGTGCGGGGGGTGATGTGGGGGGGTTGGGGTGGTGTCCCCCCACCCATCCCTGGTGTCCACATCCCTGATACCCCCCCCCAAACCTCCCCATTGGGGTCTCAGGGGTGCTGGGTGATGATGGGTTGGTTGCCCCATGGGATGGGTGCTGGGGGGTTGGGGGTACAGATTAGGGACTGGGGGGTTCTGGGGGTGCTTGGGGGTTGGGGTGGTGTCCCCCCACCCATCTCTGGTGTCCACATCCCTGATACCCCCCCCAAACCTCCCCATTGGGGTCTCAGGGGTGCTGGGTGATGATGGGTTGGTTGCCCCATGGGATGGGTGCTGGGGGGTTGGGGGTACAGATTGGGGGTTGGGGGAGATGTGGGGTGCTGGAGGTGATGTGGGGGTGTTGGGGTGGTGTCCCCCCACCCATCCCTGGTCTCAGCCTCCCTGATACCCCCCCCAAACCTCCCCATTGGGGTCTCAGGGGTGCTGGGTGATGATGAGTTGTTTGCCCCATGGGATGGGTGCTGAGGGGTTGGGGGGTTCCAGATTGGGGTTTGGTGGTTCTGGGGGTTCACTGGGTGTCCCCCCTTCTTGATACCAACCTCCCTGCCCTCCCCCCCTCTTTTCCCCCCTAGGATGACCATCCTGCCCCCAGCTGACCAGCTGCAGGTGCTGCTGGAGAAGCTCAGCTCCTTCTACACCCAGTTCGTCAAGGAATACTCCTAACCCCCCACCCCCCACCCCAAAAACCCACCCCCCTCAACCCTAGCACCCCCCACCCCACCCCCCACTCCTGGGTGCCTGGTGGTCTCCCCAAGTGCCTTCAACCTCCTAAAAGTGCCTTCTTGGGGTGGGACCTGAGGACCACCCACCCTTGGAGAAGATGGGGGGGTGGGAGAGGGGGGTGTGTGGCAGGATTTGGGGGGGTGGGTGGGTGTCCCCCCACCCCCTTCTCTCAACCCCCCAAAATAAAAGGGTAGTGACCAGCTAGGGGGTGGGGAGCTGTGTGTCACCCATGGGTGGGGGTTGGGTTGGGTTGAGACCCTTCCCCTCGCCCCAAAAACTCATGACATGGGTGGAGCCTGATTTGGGGGGGGGGGGTGTGTTTAATGAAGGGGGGGTTCAAGGAAGGGGGGACACACAGAAGCCCCCCCCAAGGTCAGGAGAAGCGTCTGAGGAAGGTGGTGTGGAAGGTGGTGAGGGTCACCAGCACCCGCTCCAGCTCCGGGGTTGGCAACAGCAGGGACACCCTGGGGTGGGGGGGGGGGAGAGGGGAGATCGGGGGCACTGGGGGGGGGCTGGGGATACTGGAGGGGGCTGGGGATATTGGGGGGACCTGGGATTGGGGGGGACAGAGGGTTGGGGGGACAGGGGGTTGGGGGGACAGGGGGGTTGGGGGGGTCTTGGGGACACTGGGGGGTCCTGGGGATATTGGGGGGACCTGGGATTGGGGGGGACAGGGGGGCTGGGGGGTCCTGGGGACACTGGGGGGACCTGGGATCGGGGGGGACAGAGGGTTGGGGGGTCCTGGGGATATTGGGGGGACCTGGGATTGGGGGGGACACGGGGAGTTGGGAGGTCTTGGGGACACTGGGGGGTCCTGGGGATATTGGGGGGTCCTAGGATTGGGGGGGACAGGGGGGCTGGGGGGGTCCTGGGGACACTGGGGGGACCTGGGATCGGGGGGGACAGAGGGTTGGGGGGTCCTGGGGACACTGGGGGGGCTGGGAATACTGGGGGAACCTGGGATTGGGGGGGACAGGGGGTTGGGGGGTCTTGGGGACACTGGGGGTCCTGGGGATATTGGGGGGACCTGGGATTGGGGGGGACAGGGGGGGTTGGGGGGGCCTGGGGACACTGGGGGGACCTGGGGATTGGGGAGGACAGGGAGGGTTGGGGGGGCCTGGGGATATTGGGGGGTCCTGGGGATACTGGGGGGGCCTGGGGATATTGGGGGGACCTGGGATTGGGGGAGACAGGGGATTGGGGGGGTCCTGGGGACACTGGGGGGTCCTGGGGATATTGGAGGGTCCTGGGGACACTGGGGGGACCTGGGATTGGGGGGGACAGGGGGTTGAGGGGGTCCTGGGGGATATTGGGGGGTTCTGGGATGGGGGGACAGGGGGTTGGGGGGTCTTGGGGACACTGCGGGGTCCTGGGGACACTGGGGGGGCCTGGGGATATTGGGGGATCTTGGGATTGGGGGGGACAGGGGGTTGGGAGTGTCCTGGAGACACTGGGGGGGCCTGAGGATATTGGGGGGTCCTGGGGACACTGGGGAGACCTGGGATTGGGGAGGACAGGGGGTTGGGGGGTCCTGGGGACACTGGGGGTCCTGAGGGTGTGTGGGGGTCCCCACACCCAACCCCCAACCCCAACATCAACACCAACACCCAATATCAACCCCAACCCCCAACCCCAACACCCAACAGCAACACCCAACCCCAACACCCAACCCCAACATCAACACCAACACCCAAACCCAACACCCAACCCCCAACCCAAACCCCAACCCCAACCCCCAACATCAACCCCCAACACTCAATCCCAACACCCAATATCAACACCAACACCCAAAACCAACACCCAAACCCAACACCCAACAGCAACACCCAACCCCAACATCAACACCAACACCCAACATCAACCCCCAACACCCAACATCAACCTCTAACACCCAACAGCAACCCCCAATGCTCAACCCCAACATCAACACCAACCCCCAACACCCAACCCCAACACCCCAACACCCAACACCAACACCCAACATCAACCCCCAACACTCGACCCCAACACCCAAAACCAACACCCAAACCCAACACCCAACACCCAACATCAACATCCAACAGCAACACCCAACCCCAAGCCCCAAGCCCAACCCCCAACCCCAACCCCCAACAGCAACACCCAACACCAACACCAACACCCAACATCAACCCCCAACACCAACCCCAACACCCAACACCCAACATCAACCCCCAACACCCAACATCAACCTCTAACACCCAACAGCAACCCCCAATGCTCAACCCCAACATCAACACCAACCCCCAACCCCCAACCCCAACACCCAACACCAACACCCAACATCAACCCCCAACACTCGACCCCAACACCCAAAACCAACACCCAAACCCAACACCCAACACCCAACATCAACATCCAACACCCAACCCCAACACCCAACATCAACCCCAACACCCAACATCAACACCAACACCCAACAGCAACACCCAACACTCAACCCCAACACCCAAACCCAACACCCAACACCCAAAACCAACACCCAACCCCAACACCCAACACCCAACATCAACCCCAACACCCAACCCCAACACCCAACAGCAACCCCCAACCCCATCAACACCAACACCCAACAGCAACACCCAACACTCAACCCCAACACCCAAAAACAACACCCAACACCGAAAACCAACACCCAACCCCAACACCCAACACCCAACATCAACCCCAACACCCAACATCAACCCCAACACCCAACCCCAACACCCAACAGCAACCCCCAACCCCAACATCAACACCAACACCCAACAGCAACACCCAACACTCAACCCCAACACCCCAAACCAACACCCAACACCGAAAACCAACACCCAACACCAACACCCAACATCAACCCCCAACACTCGATCCCAACCCCCAACCCCAACACCCAACAGCAACACCAACACCCAACCCCAGCACCCAACCCCCAACCCCCAACCCCCAACCCCCAACACCAGCATCACCCCAACACCCCAAGGGTGGGGGTGTCTCCCTACCCCAGGTGGTGGGTGCCCTGGGGCTGCCCGTACTCGCTCCCCGGGGTCACCAACACCCCGGTGGCCTCCAGCAGCTCCAGGCAGAAGAAGACATCAGGCTCCAGGCCCAGCTCCTGGGGGGGGGATGGGGGGACACGGGGTGGGGGGTGTCACCTCCTCCCCAGGGATTGGGGGGGGGGGGGGTCTGGTGTCTCTGGGGGGGTCCCTGTGCACCCCAGGGTGACCCCTCACCACCCCCCACCCCTGCCTCGGGTGCTTCCATGGGGATGGGGGTGGGTAACCCCAACCCCAGGACATCCCCCCACAAGTGTCCCCAGGACCCCCCAGTGTCCCCAGGACCCCCCCAACCCCCCAATCCCAGGACCCCCCAGTGTCCACTGGACAAACCCACCCCCAGGACCCCCCAATATCCTCTGGACCCCCCAGTGTCCCCAGGACCCCCCAGTGTCCCCAGGACCCCCCAATATCCCCAGGACCCCCCAGTGTCCCCAGGACCCCCCCACACCCTGTCCCCCCAATATCCCCAGGACCCCCAGTGTCCCCAGGACCCCCCAATATCCCCAGGACCCCCCAGTGTCCCCAGGACACCCCAATACCTCCAGGACCCCCCAACCCCCAGGACCCCCCAATATCCCCAGGACCCTCCAATATCCCCAGGACTCCCAGTGTCTCCAGGACCCCCCAATATCCCCAGGACCCCCCAATCCCAGGACCCCCCGATATCTCCAGGACCCTCAGTGTCCCCAGGATGCCCCTAACCCCCTGTTCCCCCCAATCCCAGGACCCCCAATGTCCCCAGGATGCCCCCAACCCCCTGTCCCCCCAATCCCAGGACCCCCAGTGTCCCCAGGACCCCCCAACCCCCTGTCCCCCCAATATCCCCAGGACCCCCAGTGTCTCCAGGACCCCCCAGTATCCCCAGGACCCCCCAGTATCCCTAGGACCCACCCACCCCACTACATCCCCCCCACCCCACTGTCCCCCCCAACCCCCAGGACCCCCCACTGTCCCCAGGACCCCCCAACCCCCCTGTCCCTCCCAATCCCAGGACCCCCATCCCCACTGCCCCCATCACCCCCAGGACCCCCAATATCCCCAGGACCCCCAATATCTCCAGGACTCCCCAGTGTCCCCAGGACCCCCCCAGTGTCCCCAGGATCCCCAATACCCCCAGGACCCCCCAATATCCCCAGGACATCCCAGTATCCCCAGGACCCCCAGTGTCCCCAGGACCCCTCCAGTCCCCCTGTCCCTCCCAATCCCAGGACCCCCCAACACCCCCAGGACCCCCCAATATCCCCAGGACCCCCCAGTGTCCCCAGGACCCCTCAGTGTCTCCAGGACCCCCACACACCCAGGACCCCCAATATCCCCAGGACCCCCAATATCTCCAGGACTCCCCAGTGTCCCCAGGACCCCCCCAGTGTCCCCAGGATCCCCAATACCCCCAGGACCCCCCAATATCCCCAGGACATCCCAGTATCCCCAGGACCCCCAGTGTCCCCAGGACCCCTCCAGTCCCCCTGTCCCTCCCAATCCCAGGACTCCCCCAACACCCCCAGGACCCCCCAATATCCCCAGGACCCCCCAGTGTCCCCAGGACCCCTCAGTGTCTCCAGGACCCCCCAACCCCCCTGTCCCTCTCAATCCCAGGACCCCCAGTGTCCCCAGGACCCCCCAACCCCCTGTCCCCCCAATCCTAGGTCCCCCAATATCCCCAGGACCCCCCAACCCCTGTCCCCCCAACCCCCAGGAGCCCCCAGTACCCCCAGAACCCCCAGTGTCCCCTGTCCCCCCCAATCCCCCTGTCCCCCCAATATCCCCAGGAACCCCCCAACCCCCTGTCCCCCCCAGTCCCAGGACCCCCAGTGTCTCCAGGACCCCCCAATATCCCCAGGACCCCCCAAGATCCCCAGGACCCCCAGTGTCCTAAGGACCCCCACACACCCAGGACCCCCCAATATCCCCAGGACCCCCAGTGTCCTCATGACCCCCCAGCCCCCTGTCCCCCCCAATATCCCTAGGATCC
>BSDF01000002.1:164872043-164889543 GCA_027925045.1 Hypotaenidia okinawae
GGATGGGGATGGGGATGGGATGGGGATGGGGATGGGATGGGATGGGATGGGGATGGGGATGGGATGGGGATGGGGATGGGGATGGGATGGGGATGGGATGGGGATGGGGATGGGATGGGGATGGGATGGGGATGGGGATGGGATGGGGATGGGGATGGGGATGGGATGGGATGGGATGGGGATGGGATGGGGATGGGATGGGATGGGATGGGGATGGGGATGGGATGGGGATGGGGATGGGGATGGGATGGGGATGGGGATGGGGATGGGATGGGGATGGGATGGGATGGGATGGGGATGGGATGGGGATGGGGATGGGATGGGGATGGGGATGGGGATGGGGATGGGATGGGATGGGATGGGGATGGGGATGGGATGGGGATGGGGATGGGGATGGGATGGGGATGGGATGGGATGGGGATGGGGATGGGATGGGGATGGGGATGGGGATGGGATGGGGATGGGGATGGGGATGGGGATGGGGATGGGATGGGATGGGGATGGGATGGGGATGGGGATGGGATGGGATGGGGATGGGGATGGGGATGGGGATGGGATGGGATGGGGATGGGACCCTTCCCAGTGATTCCCACCTCCTGGAATTGGGGGTGGGGACCTTCTTGTGGGTCTGGGGGGTCCATGGCCGTGTCCAGCATCAGCTGGCCCAGGATTGGGGGGTACACAGACACCCCCCAGGTGTAGAAGCACTTGAGGACACGGGGGTCGATGTTCACCAGCTCGAAGAAGCCAGCCCGGTACCCGCTCCTTGGGGGGGGGACAGGGGAGTTTGGGGGAGTTTTGGGGAGTCTTGGGGGGGTTCTGGGTGGTTGGAGGCTTGGGGGGGTCTGGGGGGTTTTGGGGCTTGGGGGTTTGGGGGGTTTTTGGGGTCCTGGGGGGTGGTTGAGGGGGTTTGGGGGAGTTTTGGGGGGCTTTTGGGGGGGTTGGAGGCTTGGGGGGTTTGGGGGGGTTTGGGGGCTTGGGGGTTTTGAGGGTTTGGGGGGTTTTGGGGGGTCTGGGGGGTTTGGGGGTTGGATGCTTGGGGGGCTTGGGGGTCTGGGGGTTTTGGGGGTTGGAGGCTTGGGGGGTGGGAGTTGTTTGAGGACTTGGGAGTTTTGGGGTTTGGGGGGCTTTGGGGTATTTGGGGGGAAAAAGGGGTTTGGGGGGTTTTGGGGGTCTGGGGGGTTGGAGGCTTGGGGGGTTGGGGGGTTTAGGGGCTTGGGGGTTTTGGGGGTTTGGGGGCATTTAGGGGTCCTGGGGGTGGTTGAGGGGGTTTGGGGGGTTTTGGGAGGTCTGGGGGGTTTTGGGGGTTGGAGGCTTGGGGGGGTGGGAGTGGTTTGAGGACTTGGGAGTTTTGGGGGTTTGGGGGGCTTTGGGGTATTTGGGGGGAAAAAGGGGGTTTGGGGGGGTTTGGGGGTCTGGGGGGTTGGAGGCTTGGGGGGTTGGGGGGTTTGGGGGCTTGGGGGTTTTGGGGGTTTGGGGGGTTTTGGGGTCCTGTGGGGGGTGGGGGTGGGGTTTGGGGGGGTTTTTGGGGGGGGTCTGGGGGGGTTAGGGGGGCTTGGGTGGGTTTTGGGGTCTTTGGGGGGGTTTTGGGGTCCTTGGGGGTGGTTGAGGTGGGTTTGGGGGGGGGTTTGGGGGGTCTGAGGGGTTTTGGGGGTTTTGGGGGGTAGGAGGCTTGGGGGGGGGGGTTGGGGGGGATTTGGGGCTTGGGGGTTTTGGGGGTTTGGGGTGTTTGGGGTCCTGGGGGGGGTTGAGGGGGCTTGGGGGGTTTTGGGGGGGGTCTGGTGAGTCTGGGTTGGTCTGGGGGGGTTGGGTTGGTTTTGGGGTCTTTGGGGGGGGGTGGGGGGATTTTGGGGGGGGTCTTGGGGTTTGGGGGGGCGTTTGAGGGGTCTGGGGGGGGTTGGGGGCTTGGGAGGGGTTGGGGGGGTTTGGGGGGGTCTTGAGGGCTTGGGAGGGGTTGGGGGTTATTGGGGGGGTCTTGGGGGGGTTGGGCGGTTCAGGGTCTTGGGGGGTGTTGGAGGGGTCTTGGGGGGTCTTGGGGGCATGGGAGGGGTTGGGGGGGTTTGGGGGGGTCTTGGGGTTTGGGGGGGCGTTTGAGGGGTCTGGGGGGGGTTGGGGGTTTGTGGGGGAGTTGGGGGTCATTGGGGGGGGTCTTGGGGGGATTTGGAGGGGTCTTGGGGGAGTCTTGGGGGGTCTTGGGGGGTCTTGGGGGGGTCTTGGGGGCTTGGGAGGAGTTGGGGGGTTTTGGGGGGGCTTAGGTGGGCGTTTTGGGGTCTTGGGGGGTCCTGGGGGGGTCTTGAGGGGTTGAGGGGGGTTTGGGGGGGTCTTGAGGGGCTTTGGGGGGTTAGGGGGCTTGGGAGGGGGTTTGGGGGGGTCTTGGGGGCTTGGGAAGGGTTGGGAGGGTCTTGGGGTTTGGGGGGAAGTTTGGGGGGTCTTGGGGGGGTTGGGGGCTTGTGGGGGGGTTGAAGGGGTTTTGGGGGGGTCTTGGGGGCTTGGGATGGGTTGGGGGTTATTGGGGGGGGGTCTTGGGGGGTTTGGGGGGTTCAGGGTCTTGGGGGGGTTGGATGGTTTGGGGGGGTTGGGGGCTTGGGAGGGGTTGGGGGCGGTTTTGGGGGGTCTTGGGGTTTGGGGGGGCGTTTGAGGGGTCTTGAGGGGGTTGGGGGCTTGTGGGGGGTTGGGGGTTTTGGGGAGGCTTAGGTGGGCGTTTTGGGGTCTTGGGGGGTCCTGGGGGGGTCTTGAGGGGTTGAGGGGGGTTTGGGGGGGTCTTGAGGGGCTTTGGGGGGTTAGGGGGCTTGGGAGGGGGTTTGGGGGGGTCTTGGGGGCTTGGGAAGGGTTGGGAGGGTCTTGGGGTTTGGGGGGAAGTTTGGGGGGTCTTGGGGGGGTTGGGGGCTTGTGGGGGGGTTGAAGGGGTTTTGGGGGGTCTTGGGGGCTTGGGATGGGTTGGGGGTTATTGGGGGGGTCTTGGGGGGGTTTGGGGGGTTCAGGGTCTTGGGGGGGTTGGATGGTTTGGGGGGGTTGGGGGCTTGGGAGGGGTTGGGGGCGGTTTTGGGGGGTCTTGGGGTTTGGGGGGGCGTTTGAGGGGTCTTGAGGGGGGTTGGGGGCTTGTGGGGGGTTGGGGGGTTTTGGGGAGGCTTAGGTGAGCGTTTTGAGGTCTTGGGGGGTCCTGGGGGGGTCTTGAGGGGTTGAGGGGAGTTTGGGGGGGTTTTGAGGGGCTTTGGGGGGTTAGGGGGCTTGGGAGGGGTTGGGGGGGTTTGGGGGGGGTCTTGAGGGGCTTGGGAGGGGTTTGGGGGAGTTTGGGGGGGGCCTGTGGGGGTGTTGGGGGGTCTTGGGGGCTTGGGAGGGGTTGGGGGCTTGTGGGGGGGTTGAGGGGTTATTGGGGGGATCTTGGGGGGGTTTGGGGGGTTCAGGGTCTTGGGGGGGTTGAGGGGTTTGGGGGGAAGTTTGGGGGGTCTTGGGGGGGGTTGGGGGCTTGTGGGGGGTTGTGGGGGGGCTTGGGGAGTTAGGGGGCTTGGGAGGGGTTGGGGGGTCTTGGGGGGGTCTTGAGGGTCTTGGGAGGGGCTGGGGGGTTTGAGGGGGTTTTGGGGGGTTTTGGGGGGTCTTGAGGGGCTTGGGGAGGGGCTGGGGGTCATTGGGGGGAGGTCTTGGGGGGTTTGGGGGGGTTCAGGGTCTTGGGGGATGTTGGAGGGGTCTTGGGGGGGTCTTGGGGGCATGGAAGGGGTTGGGGGGGTCTTGGGGGGGTCTTGTGGTTTGGGGGGTGTTTGAGGGGTCTTGGGGGGGTTGGGAGGGTCATTGGGGGGGTTGGTGGGTTCAGGGTCTTGGGGGGGTTGGGGGGTCTTGGGGGGGTCTTGGGAGATGGTGGGGGGTTGGGGGGTTTGGGGGGGCTTAGGTGGGCGTTTTGGGGTCTTGGGGGGTCCTGGGGGGGTCTTAAGGGGTTGGGGGGGTCTTGGGGGGGTCTTGGGGTTTGGGGAGAAGTTTGGGGGGTCTTTGGGGGGTTTGGGGGCTTGTGGGGGGTTTGGGGGGGTTTTGGGGGGGTCTTGGGTTTTGGGAGGGGTTGGGGGTCATTGGGGGGGTATTGGGGGGGTTTGGGGGTTCAGGGTCTTGGGGGGTGTTGGAGGGGTCCTGGGGGGTCTTGGGGGCTTGGGAGGGGTTGGGGGGTTTGGGGGAGTCTTGGGGTTTGGGGGGAAGTTTGGGGGGTCTTGGGGGGGTTGGGGGTTGGGGAGGGGTTGGGCGGGTTCTGGGGGGGGTCTTGGGGTTTGGGGGGGCGTTTGAGGGGTCTTGGGGGGTCTTGGGGGCTCGGGAGGGGTTGGGGGCTTTGGGGGGGCTTAGGTGGGAGTTTTGGGGTCTTGGGGGGTCTTGGGGGGTCTTGAGGGCTTGGGAGGGGTTGGGGGGTTTTTGGGGGGTCTTGGGGTTTTGGGGGCGTTTGAGGGGTCTTCCGGGGGAGGTTGGGGGTTATTGGGGGTCTTGGGGGGATTTGGGGGGGTTCAGGGTCTTGGGGGGTGTTGGGGGGTCTTGGGGGGGGTCTTGGGGGCTTGTGGGGGGGTTGGGGGGTTTGGGGGGGCTTAGGTGGGCGTTTTGGGGTCTTGGGGGGTCCTGGGGGTGTCTTGAGGGGTTGGGGGGGTCTTGGGGGGGTCTTGAGGGTCTTGGGAGCAGTTGGGGGGGTTGAGGGTGTTTTGGGGGGTCTTGAGGGGCTTGGAAGGGGTTTGGGATTATTGGGGGGGATCTTGGGGGGGTTTGGGGGGTTCAGGGTCTTGAGGGGGTTGAGGGGGTTTGGGGGGAAGTTTGGGGGGTCTTGGGGGGGGTTGGGGGCTTGTGGGGGGTTGTGGGGGGTCTTGGGGGGTTAGGGGGCTTGGGAGGGATTTGGGGGGTCTTGAGGGTCTTGGGAGGGGCTGGGGGGTTTGAGGGGGTTTGGGGGGTCTTGGGGGGGTTTGGGGGGTTCAGGGTCTTGGGGGATGTTGGAGGGGTCTTGGGGGGGTCTTGGGGGCTTGGGAGGGGTTGGGGGGGTCTTGGGGGGGTCTTGTGGTTTGGGGGGCGTTTGAGGGGTCTTGGGGGGGGTTGGGGGGGTCATTGGGGGGGGTCTTGGGGGGGTAGGGGGGTTCAGGGTCTTGGGGGGTGTTGGGGGGTCTTGGGAGGGGTTGGGGGGTCTTGAGGGGGTCTTGGGGGGATTTGGAGGGTTTCAGGGTCTTGGGGGATATTGGGGGGTCTTGGTGGGGTCTTGAGGGGCTTGGGAGGGGTTGGAGGGCTTGGGGGATTTTGGGGGGCTTGTAAGGGGTTTGGGGGGCCTTGGGGGGGTTTGGGGGCTTGTGGGGGCATTGAAAGGTTTTGGGGGGGTCTTGGGGGCTTGGGAGGGGTTGGGGGGGATTTGGGGGGGTCTTGGGGTTTGGGGGGTGTTTGAGGGGTCTTGGGGGGTTTGGGGGCTTGGGAGGGGGTTTGGGGGGGTCATGGGGTTTGTGGGGGCGTTTTGGGGGGGTGGGGGGCGTTTGGTGGGGATTGGGGGGAGTGAGGGGGTTTTGGGGGGTCTTGGGGGGTGTTGGGGTCTGGGGGGGTTGGGGGATGGGGGTTTGGGTGGGTTTTGGGGTGTTTGGGGGCGGTTGGGGGGTCTTGGGGGGGTTGGATGGTTTGGGGGGGTTGGGGGATATTAGGGTGGGTTGGGGAGGTTTGGGGGGGGACTTGGGGGGAAGTTTGGGGGGTCTTGGGGGGGTTTGTGGGGTGGCTGGGGGGTTTGAAGGGGTTTGGGGGGGTCTTGGGGGTTTTGGAAGGGGTTGGGGGTCATTGGAGGGGGTCTTGGGGGAGGTTGGGGGGTTCAGGGTCTTGGGGGGTCTTGGGGGGGTCTTGGGGGCTTGGGAGGGGTTGGGGCGGTTTTGGGGGGGTCTTGGGGTTTGGGGGGAAGTTTGGGGCGTCTTGGGGGGGTTTGGGGGCTTGTGGGGGGGTTGTGGGGGTTTTGGGGGGGTCTTGAGGGGCTTGGGAGGGGTTGGGGGGGCTTGGGGGGTTTGGGGGCTTGTTGGGGTGCTGGGGGGGTTGAAGGGGTTTTGGGGGGGTCTTGAGGGGCTTGGGAGGGCTTGGGGGGGCTTGGGGGGGGTCTTGAGGGGGTTGGGGGGTATTGGGAGGGGTTGGGGGGTCTTGGGGGGTCTGGGGGGGGGGTGCGGGGGGGTCACTTCTCACCCTCCAAGCCCCTTGGAGAGGGAGTAGAAGGAGATGAGCTGGACGGGGGGGTCCAGGGGGGGTCCCCCATCTCCCCCAGCACCCGCTTGAAGGAGAGGAAGGGGCGCTGGGGGAGGAAGGCTCGAGCCTGCTGCCCCTGGGGGGGGGAAGGGGGGTCAGTTGGGGGGGGGGGTGGGTCTAGGGGGGCTCTGGGAGACCCTCCCCCAATCCCCCCAGGACCCCCTTGAAGGAGAGGAAGGGGGGAGGGGGGATGGGGGGGTGGTTAGGGGGGTCTAGGGGGTCTGGGGGGGTCAGGGTGGGGGGGGTGTCTGGGGGGGACTCTGGGAGACCCCCCCCAACCCCTCCAGCACCTCCTTGAAGGAGAGGAAGGGGGGGGTCAGGGGGGAAGGGGGGGTCGGGACCAGGGTGGGGGGGTCAGGGGGGTTTAGGGGGGGGTCAGGGTGGGGGGCTCTAGGAGACCCCCCCCAACCCCCCCAGGACCCCTTTGAAGGAGAGGAAGGGGGGGAGGGGTCAGGTGAGTGGGTTGTCAGGGTGGGGGGGTCAGGGTGGGGTCAAGGTGTGGGGGGGCTCTAGGGGGGCTCTGGGAGACCCCCCCCAACCCCTCCAGCACCTCCTTGAAGGAGAGGAAGGGGGGGTCAGGGGGGAAGGGGGGTCGGGACCAGGGTGGGGGGGTCAGGGGGGTTTAGGGGGGGTCAGGGTGGGGGGCTCTAGGAGACCCCCCCCAGGACCCCTTTGAAGGAGAGGAAGGGGGGAGGGGGGAAGGGGGGGTGGGGACCAGGGTGGGGGGGTCAGGGGGGTTTAGGGGGGGTCAGGGTGGGGGGGTGGGTTTGGGGGGGGGGTGTGTCTCTGGGGGGGGGGGGGCCCCCCGCACCCACCTCGTCCGCCAGCAGCAGGAGGTTTTCCTCGGCCACCAAGCGCAGCACGTGCTCCATGTGGCACCGGCTCATCACGTGACCTGGGGGGGGGGGGGAGGGGAGGGGAGGGGTCCCATCATGGGAGGGGAAACTGAGGCACGGGGGGCAGCATCACCCCCATCCACCCCCCATACCCACCCCTGGGGTCCCATCATGGGTGGGGAAACTGAGGCACGGGGTGGGGGGGGCATCACTGTGTCCCCCCCACTCACCCCTGGGGTCCCATCACGGGTGGGGAAACTGAGGCACGGTGGCACCATCACCCCATCTCCCCCCACCCTGACACCCACCCCTGGGGTCCCATAACGGGTGGGGAAACTGAGGCACGGGGTCGGGGGTGGGGGGCATCACTGTGTCCCCCTCAATCACCCACCCCTGGGGTCCCATCACAGGTGGGGAAACTGAGGCACGGTGGCACCATCACCCCATCTCCCCCCACCCTGACACCCACTCCTGGGGTCCCATCATGGGTGGGGAAACTGAGGCACGGTGGGCACCATCACCATATTCCCCACCCACCCAACTGTGGGGTCCCATCATGGGTGGGGAAACTGAGGCACGGGGAGGGGCATCACTGTGTCCCACTCAATCACCCACCACTGGGGTCCCACCCCTGGATGGGGAAACTGAGGCACGGTGGTACCATCACCCCATCCCCCCGATACCCACCCCTGGGGTCCCATCATGGGTGGGGAAACTGAGGCACGGGGTGGGGGGGGGGCATCACTGTGTCCCCCCCACTCACCCCTGGGGTCCCATCACGGGTGGGGAAACTGAGGCATGGTGGCACCATCACCCCATCTCCCCCCACCCTGACACCCACCCCTGGGGTCCCATCATGGGAGGGGAAACTGAGGCACGGGGGGGGGGGGGCGGGGGCATCACTGTGTCCCCCTCAATCACCCACCCCTGGGGTCTCAATCCTGGATGGGGAAACTGAGGCACGGTGGTGGCATCATCGTGTCCCCCCCACTCACCCACCCCTGGGGTCCTACCCCTGGATAGGGAAACTGAGGCACGGGGGGGGGGGGGCGTCACTGTGTCGTTCCCCCACTCACACACCCCTGGGGTCCCATAACAGGTGGGGAAACTGAGGCACGGGGTGGCTGGGGGCATCACTGTGTCCCCCCACCCCGCTCATCCACCATCACGGGTGGGGAAACTGAGGCACGGTGGCACCGTCACCCCATCCCCCTTCCCCAACACCCGCCCCTGGGGTCCCACCCCCTATGGGGAAACTGAGGCACGGTGGTACCATCACCATATTCCCCACCCACCCATCTGTGGGGTCCCATCATGGGTGGGGAAACTGAGGCACGGGGAGGGGCATCACTGTGTGTCCCCCCCATCACCCACTCCTGGGGTCCCACATCAGCTGGGTAAACTGAGGCACGGTGGCACCATCACCCCCATCCACCCCCTATACCCACCCCTGGGGTCCCATCATGGATGGGGAAACTGAGGCACGGGGTGTGGGGGGGGCATCACTGTGTCCCCCCCACTCACCCGCCCCTGGGGTCCCATAACAGGTGGGGAAACTGAGGCACGGGGTCGGGGGTGGGGGCATCACTGTGTCCCACTCAATCACCCACCCCTGGGGTCCCATCATGGGGGGGAAACTGAGGCATGGGGTGGCTGGAGGGCATCACTGTGTCCCCCTCAATCACCCACCCCTGGGGTCCCATCACAGGTGTGGAAACTGAGGCACGGTGGCACCATCACCCCATCTCCCCCCACCCTGACACCCACTCCTGGGGTCCCATCATGGGTGGGGAAACTGAGGCACGGGGGGCACCATCACCCCATCCCCCTTCCCCAACACCCGCCCCTGGGGTCCCACCCCCCTATGGGGAAACTGAGGCACGGTGGTACCATCACCATATTCCCCACCCACCCATCTGTGGGGTCCCATCATGGGTGGGGAAACTGAGGCAAAGGGAGGGGCATCACTGTGTGTCCCCCCCTTCACCCACTCCTGGGGTCCCATATCAGCTGGGTAAACTGAGGCACGGTGGCACCATCACCCCCATCCACTCCCTATACCCACCCCTGGGGTCCCATCATTGGGGGGAAACTGAGGCATGGGGTGGGGGGAGGCATCACTGTGTGTCCCCCCCTCACCTACCAGTGGGGTCCTACCCCTGGATAGGGAAACTGAGGCACGGGGGGGCATCACTGTGTCGTCCCCCCACTCACCCACCCCTGGCGTCCCATAACGGGTGGGGAAACTGAGGCACGGGGTGGCTGGGGGCATCACTGTGTCCCCCCCACTCACCCACCCCTGGGGTCCCATCTTAGGGGGGAAACTGAGGCACGGGGGGGCATCACTGTGTCGTCCCTCCCTCACCCACCCCTGGGATCCCATCATGGGTGGGGAAACTGAGGCACGGGGTGGCTGGGGGGCATCACTGTGTCGTCCCCCTCCCCACTCACCTACCACTGGGGTCCAATCACAGTTGGGGAAACTGAGGCACGGTGGCACCATCACCCCATCCCCCTTCCCCAACACCCGCCCCTGGGGTCCCACCCCCCTATGGGGAAACTGAGGCACGGTGGTACCATCACCATATTCCCCACCCACCCATCTGTGGGGTCCCATCATGGGTGGGGAAACTGAGGCAAAGGGAGGGGCATCACTGTGTGTCCCCCCCTTCACCCACTCCTGGGGTCCCATATCAGCTGGGTAAACTGAGGCACGGTGGCACCATCACCCCCATCCACTCCCTATACCCACCCCTGGGGTCCCATCATTGGGGGGAAACTGAGGCATGGGGTGGGGGGAGGAATCACTGTGTGTCCCCCCCTCACCTACCAGTGGGGTCCTATCCCTGGATAGGGAAACTGAGGCACGGGGGGGCATCACTGTGTCGTCCCCCCACTCACCCACCCCTGGTGTCCCATAACGGGTGGGGAAACTGAGGCACGGGGTCGGGGGGGGGGGGGCATCACTGTGTCCCACTCAATCACCCACCCCTGGGGTTCCATCACGGGTGGGGAAACTGAGGCACGGGGTGGCTGGGGGGCATCACTGTGTCCCCCCACTCACCCACCCCTGGGGTCCCATCTTAGGGGGGAAACTGAGGCACGGGGGGGCATCACTGTGTCGTCCCTCCCTCACCCACCCCTGGGGTCCCATCATGGGTGGGGAAACTGAGGCACGGGGTGGCTGGGGGGCATCACTGTGTCGTCCCCCTCCCCACTCACCTACCACTGGGGTCCAATCACAGTTGGGGAAACTGAGGCACGGTGGCACCATCACCCCATCCCCCTTCCCCAACACCCACCCCTGGGGTCCCACCCCCCTATGGGGAAACTGAGGCACGGTGGTACCATCACCATATTCCCCACCCACCCATCTGTGGGGTCCCATCATGGGTGGGGAAACTGAGGCACGGGGAGGGGCATCACTGTGTGTGTCCCCCCTTCACCCACTCCTGGGGTCCCACCCCAGCTGGGTAAACTGAGGCACGGAGTCACCATCACCCCCTTCCCCTCCCCCTATCCCCCCAACACCCACCTGTGGGGTCCCCAGGGTTGATGACCCAGAGCGCCTTGGGGTGACAGGTGCCCCTCGCCTGGCTCAGCACCCCCCGTATGGCCTCCACGTCCAGGGCCCAGCCCCCCCTCGTCCAGGGGGTACGGCACCGCCACCGCCCCCGCCCAGCCCACGGCCTCGGCCAGGACCCGGGGACACGGGCAGGGGACAAGGATCCCCGTGGGCAGCGGAGCCCCGGGGTCCACCAGGAGAGACATGATGTCCTGAGGGGAGGAACCCAGGGAAGGGGGAGCTGGTTGGGGTCCCCGGGGAGGGATGGGGAGGTGGGTGAGTGGTTGGGGGGAGGGAGGGAGGGAGGGAGGGATGGAGGGAGGGATGGAGGGATGGATGGATGGAGGGATGGATGGATGGAGGGATGGAGGGATGGAGGGATGGAGGGAGGGAGGGATGGATGGAGGGATGGAGGGATGGAGGGATGGAGGGATGGAGGGAGGGAGGGATGGATGGAGGGATGGAGGGATGGATGGATGGAGGGATGGAGGGATGGAGGGATGGATGGAGGGATGGATGGAGGGATGGATGGAGGGATGGAGGGATGGAGGGATGGAGGGATGGAGGGAGGGAGGGATGGATGGAGGGATGGATGGAGGGATGGAGGGATGGAGGGATGGATGGAGGGATGGATGGAGGGATGGAGGGATGGATGGAGGGATGGATGGATGGATGGAGGGATGGATGGAGGGATGGATGGAGGGATGGATGGAGGGATGGAGGGATGGATGGAGGGATGGATGGAGGGATGGATGGAGGGATGGATGGAGGGATGGATGGATGGATGGATGGATGGATGGAGGGATGGAGGGATGGATGGAGGGATGGATGGAGGGATGGATGGATGGAGGGATGGATGGATGGATGGAGGGATGGATGGAGGGATGGATGGAGGGATGGATGGATGGATGGAGGGATGGATGGATGGATGGAGGGATGGATGGAGGGATGGATGGAGGGATGGAGGGATGGATGGAGGGATGGATGGAGGGATGGATGGATGGATGGATGGATGGGTGGAGGGAGGGAGGGATGGATGGAGGGATGGATGGATGGAGGGATGGATGGATGGATGGAGGGATGGATGGAGGGATGGATGGAGGGATGGATGGAGGGATGGATGGAGGGATGGAGGGATGGATGGAGGGATGGATGGAGGGATGGATGGATGGATGGAGGGATGGATGGATGGATGGATGGATGGGATGGAGGGACGGAGGGATGGAGGGATGGGTGTGTGCAGAGGGCCTCAGTGTCCCCGGGTCAGTGGTGGTGCCATCTCCCCGTGTGTCCCTCACCAGCATGGCGGCGGCGGTGCCGCTGCAGGGGGTGACGAGCTGGGGGTCGCTGGCGACGCCGCCGTCCCGACGCTCCAGGAAACGCGCCGCGCGCTCGGCCACCGCCCCCATCACGTACTCCAGGTTGTACGCTCCTGGGGACACCCTGAGGGTCACCCAACACCTCCCACACCCACTGGAGAACCCATCCCATCCCATCCCATCCCCATCCCATCCCCATCCCATCCCCATCCCCATCCCATCCCCATCCCCATCCTCATCCCATCCCATCCCATCCCCATCCCATCCCCATCCCCATCCCATCCCACCCCGTCCCCATCTCCATCCCCATCCCATCCCATCCCCATCCCATCCCATCCCCATCCCATCCCCATCCCATCCCCATCCCATCCCCATCCCATCCCCATCCCCATCCCATCCCCATCCCCATCCTCATCCCATCCCATCCCATCCCCATCCCATCCCCATCCCCATCCTCATCCCATCCCATCCCATCCCCATCCCATCCCCATCCCATCCCCATCCCATCCCCATCCCCATCCCCATCCTCATCCCATCCCATCCCATCCCCATCCCATCCCCATCCCCATCCCATCCCACCCCGTCCCCATCTCCATCCCCATCCCATCCCATCCCCATCCCCATCCCCATCTCCATCCCATCCCCATCCCCATCCCCATCCCCATCCCATCCCCATCCCATCCCCATCCCCATCCCCATCCCATCCCATCCCATCCCATCCCATCCCATCCCAGTAGTACCAGTGCTCCCCCCTGCATGTCCCTCAGGATCTGTCCCGCTCTGCGCTTGGCCTCAGCTGGCAGACACTCAGCACCCATCAGCTCCGGGTAGGTGCAGATGGCAGCAACCTGTGGTGAGCAAGGTGACACCCCCCCTCCCCAAATCACATCCCACCCCCCCAAATCATATCCCACCCCCCCCAAATAATCCATGGCACCCCAATCCCTCCCCCTTCCCCCATCTCTTGGGGTGCTGAGCACCCAGCTTCCCTCCCCCTCCCCTCTCCTCTGGTTGTGGTGGGGCTGGCTGGATGCTCAGCTGGCCCATGGGGGGGGGGGAGTGGGTGGGTGAGGGGTGGTGCCCCCCACCCCGTTACCTGCCGGAGGAAAGCGGGGGGCTGGTGGCCGGTGGCGGCTGCGTCCCCCCCATGGCAGTAGGTG
Organism: Hypotaenidia okinawae; assembly: GCA_027925045.1. Classification (NCBI taxonomy): domain Eukaryota; kingdom Metazoa; phylum Chordata; class Aves; order Gruiformes; family Rallidae; genus Hypotaenidia; species Hypotaenidia okinawae. The sequence goes on from BSDF01000002.1 coordinate 164,885,140, forward strand.
ACATTGGTGAAGGGTTTGTCCTGGCCCTGGGGACAGGAACAGCTGGGGGGTGGTGGTGGGGGTGGTGGTGGTCCTGCACCCCCCCACCCTCACCCCATCCCATTCCCATCCCATCCCCATCCCCATCCCATCCCATCCCATCCCATCCCCATCCCATCCCATCCCCATCCCATCCCCATCCCCATCCCCACCCCATCCCTTCCCATCCCCATCCCATCCCCATCCCATCCCCATCCCATCCCCATTCCATCCCCATCCCCATCCCCATCCCATCCCATCCCATCCCCATTCCATCCCCATTCCATCCCCATTCCATCCCCATCCCCATCCCCATCCCCATCCCATCCCCATCCCCATCCCCATCCCCATCCCACCCCCATCCCCATCCCATCCCCATCCCCATCCCATCCCATCCCCATCCCATCCCCATCCCCATCCCCATCCCATCCCCATCCCATCCCCATCCCATCCCATCCCCATCCCATCCCATCCCATCCCATCCCCATCCCCATCCCCATCCCCATCCCATCCCCATCCCATCCCATCCCCATCCCCATCCCATCCCCATCCCATCCCCATCCCACCCCGTCCCCATCTCCATCCCCATCCCATCCCCATCCCATCCCCATCCCATCCCCATCCCCATCCCATCCCATCCCCATCCCCATCCCATCCCCATCCCATCCCCATCCCCATCCCCATCCCCATCCCATCCCATCCCCATCCCCATCCCATCCCATTCCCATCCCTTACCCACCTCGTTACCCACTCCTCACCTGCCTCATTATCCCCTTCATTCCCAAACTCGTTACCCACCTCGTTACCTGCCTTGTTACCCCCTCATTACCCATGTTACCAAACCTCATTACCCACCTCATTACCAACCTCATTACCAACCTCATTACCAACCTCATTACCCACCTCATTACCTGCCTCATTACCCACCTCATTACCCACTCCGTTACCACCTTGTTGCCCACCTCGTTACCTGCCTCCTTACCCAGCCCACCCACCTCGTTATCATCTCATTACCCACCTCGTTACCTGCTTTGTTACCCACCCCATCACCCAGCCCACCTGACTCCTTATCCATCTCGTTACCCACCTCGTTACCCACCTCGTTACCCACCCTGTTACTAACATTACCCGCTTCTTTACCCCCCTCATTACCCACCTCGTTACCCTCATTAACTGCCCTGTGACCTTTGCTACCCACCTCATTACTCACCCTGTTACCCACGTTACCCTCCTCGTTACCCTCCTCGTTACCCTCCTCGTTACCCTCCTCGTTACCCTCCTCGTTACCCTCTTCATTACCAACCTCGTTTCCCATCCCCTTACCCACCTCGTTACCCACTTCTCACCTGCCTCATTACCCCCTTCATTCCCAAACTCGTTACCCACCTCGTTACCTGCCTTGTTACCCCCTCATTACCCATGTTACCAAACCTCATTACCCACCTCATTACCAACCTCATTACCAACCTCATTACCAACCTCATTACCCACCTCATTACCTGCCTCATTACCCACCTCATTACCCACTCTACCGTTACCACCTTGTTGCCCACCTCGTTACCTGCCTCTTTACCCAGCCCACCCACCTCGTTATCATCTCATTACCCACCTCGTTACCTGCTTTGTTACCCACCCCATCACCCAGCCCACCTGACTCCTTATCCATCTCGTTACCCACCTCGTTACCCACCTCGTTACCCTCATTACCTGCCCTGTGACCTTTGCTCCCCACCTCGTTACCCACCCTGTTACCCACATTACCCTCCTCGTTACCCTCCTCGTTACCCTCTTCATTACCAACCTCGTTTCCCATCCCCTTACCCACCTCGTTACCCACTCCTCACCTGCCTCATTAACCCCTTCATTACCAGCCTCGTTACCCACCTCGTTACCTGCCTTGTTACCCCCTCATTGCCCATGTTACCAAACCTCGTTACCCACCTCATTACCAACCTCATTACCAACCTCATTACCAACCTCGTTACCTGCCTCATTATCCACCTCATTACCCACTTCGTTACCACCTTGTTGCCCACCTCGTTACCTGCCTCCTTACCCAGCCCACCCACCTCGTTATCATCTCATTACCCACCTCATTACCTGCTTTGTTACCCACCCCATCACCCAGCCCACCTGACTCCTTATCCATCTCGTTACCCACCTCGTTACCCACCTCGTTACCCACCCTGTTACTAACATTACCCGCTTCTTTACCCCCTCATTACCCACCTCGTTACCCTCATTAACTGCCCTGTGACCTTTGCTACCCACCTCATTACTCACCCTGTTACCCACGTTACCCTCCTCGTTACCCTCCTCGTTACCCTCCTCGTTACCCTCTTCATTACCAACCTCGTTTCCCATCCCCTTACCCACCTCATTACCCACTTCTCACCTGCCTCATTACCCCCTTCATTCCCAAACTCGTTACCCACCTCGTTACCTGCCTTGTTACCCCCTCATTACCCATGTTACCAAACCTCATTACCCACCTCATTACCAACCTCATTACCAACCTCATTACCAACCTCATTACCTGCCTCATTACCGACCTCATTACCCACTTCGTTACCACCTTGTTGCCCACCTCGTTACCTGCCTCCTTACCCAGCCCACCCACCTCGTTATCATCTCATTACCCACCTCATTACCTGCTTTGTTACCCACCCCATCACCCAGCCCACCTGACTCCTTATCCATCTCATTACCGACCTCGTTACCCTCATTACCTGCCCTGTGACCTTTGCTACCCACCTCGTTACTCACCTCGTTACCTGCTTCATTAACCCCCCTGTTACCCACCTTGTTGCTCCCCTCGTTACCTGTCTCGTTACCTACCTCATTACCCTCCTTGTTACCCTCCCCGTTCCCCTCTCAATTCCCCACCCAGTTCCTCACCTCGTTACCCCCCTCATTAACTGCCCTGCTCCCCTCGTGATCGTTACCCTGGTAATTACCTGCCCCACTCCCCTCCCAATTAGCCACCTCGTTACCCTCCTCATTCCCCTCCTCTTTACCCTCCTTGCTATCCCCCTCGTTACCCCCCTGGTTTCCCCCTCATTATCTCCTCGTTACCCTCCTCGTTATCCTTCTTGTTCCCCTCCTCATTATCCTCCTCGCTCCCCTCCTTGTTACCCTCCTCACTATCCTCCCCATTACCCTCCTCGTTACCTACCTCGTTACCCCCCTCATTATCCTCCTCATTACCCGCCTCATTATCCTCCTGGTTCCCCTCCTCATTCCCCTCCTCGCTATCTTCCTTGTTACCCTCCTCATTACCCTCCTCGTTATCCTCCTCGTTACCCTTCTCATCACCCCCCTCGTTATCCTCGTTACCCCCCTTGTTACCCTCCTTGTTATCCTCCTCGTTACCCCCTCGTTACCCCCCTCATGATCCTCCTCGTTATCCTCCTCATTACCCCCCTCGTTACCCTCCTTGTTACCCCCCTCATTACCCCTCTCGTTATCCTCCTCATTACCCCCTCGTTACCCTCCTCGTTACCCTCCTCGTTACCCCCTCATTATCCTCCTCATTACCCCCCTCATTATCCTCCTCATTACCCCCCTCATTTTCCTCCTCGTTACCCCCTCATTATCCTCCTCGTTACCCCCTCATTATCCCTCCTCATTACCCTCCTCGTTACCCCTCTCATTATCCTCCTCGTTACCCCCTCATTATCCTCCTCGTTACCCCCTCGTTATCCTCCTCGTTACCCCCCTCGTTATCCTCCTCGTTACCCCCTCGTTATCCTCCTCGTTACCCTCCTCGTTACCCTCCTCGTTACCCTCCTCGTTACCCCCTCATTATCCTCCTCATTACCCCCCTCATTATCCTCCTCATTACCCCCTCATTTTCCTCCTCGTTACCCCCTCATTATCCTCCTCGTTACCCCCTCATTATCCTCCTCATTACCCCCTCGTTACCCCCCTCATTATCCTCCTCGTTACCCCCTCGTTATCCTCCTCGTTACCCCCTCGTTATCCTCCTTGTTACCCCCTCGTTATCCTCCTCGTTACCCCCTCGTTATCCTCCTCGTTACCCCCTCGTTATCCTCCCTCGTTACCCCCCTCATTACCCTCCTCGTTACCCCCCTCGTTACCCTCCTCGTTACCCCCTCATTATCCTCCTCGTTACCCTTCTCATTACCCCCCTTGTTATCCTCGTTACCCCCTCGTTACCCCCCTCGTTCCCCTCCTCGTTCCCCAATTAACTGCCCCGTTACTCTGCCCATCACCCCACCCCCCGTTCCCAGTTCCCCTCCTCATTACCAGCCCCGTTATCCTCATAATTACTGGCCCAATTCCCCTCCCCATTACCTCCCAGTTCCCTGCCCAGTTACCTCCCAGTTCCCCTCCCAGTTACCTCCCAGTTCTCCTCCCCATTAC